>QKWP01000013.1:146214-234451 GCA_003550325.1 Gigaspora rosea | reverse complement strand
TTTTTTTTTTTTTTTTTTTTTTAAAAAAGCTCATATAGATTATTTGGGGTTCTGGGTAGCTAGTATGTTATAAAATTCTATCACTCATAATCTTCTGTAATTTCATCATTAGAGTTAGGGTTAGTATCATACAAATTTTGTTGCTCATTTTATTGTTATAATTAGGGTTTTGTTTCATTATTAGGGTTAGGGTTAGAGTTAGGTTTAGAAGGTATTATATATTTCAAAAATTTGCAAGAAAAGTTTTTACTAATGTGCAGAAGGCCCTTTCTTGGATCCACAAGTGATTTTTGACAAGACGATCATTTCTTTTAATATGTTTGTAAAATGCTTGCAATAGTTGTTCGATTGTTCACTCATGTGATATCAATCATTACCTGTTTACTAATTTGTATTACACTGATAATGATCACCAGTCATGCTTGTACTAAAAGGCTAGTAAGGTAATAATAGTTTAGAATTTAAAGCTTTCAATATTTGTAAATATAACTATAATTTATATCAAAATAATTTGTTAAATTGAAATTATTATTAATTATATAATTATTATAACATGATTAAGATACATATCTCAGATTAATTCTTTATTACTAACAGAAATATGAGATTAGATATTTGTTATAGATTCTTATAAGTAATTGCTATTAATACTAATCTAATTAACAAGTAATCAAATATGAAATCATATTTATTTGTATGTAATAATTAAATGAAGAATTCTTTGTGTATATCAATTTTATGCAATATTATATCTGATATACTATATTGTATTAATTTTTTTTTGTTATTTTAGATACTGATGAAATTATTTGTATGTGATATTATATAAAACTAATATAAGTTATGCAAAAAACTTTTTATCCAAATTTATTCCGCGGATTTCTAACTGAATTATTATGTTAACTATATGATCAGTCATTTTATTGAACCAATGCATCCCCTAATTTTCGCCACCACTTCTGATTGGACGCTGTGAATATTGTATCTGATTGGGCGAAATAAATTACGTATCCTTTGGTATCGCAAATAAAATAAATAAAAATAAATAAAATTACCTGTTACATAAACAGATAAACAGGCAATTTGGACTTTTTATAAGTGAAAATTATATTTATGTTGTAGTTTTTATTTAAATCTTACTGAATACCGCACGAGCACTTAATATCTGATATTACTATTTTATTTCGTGCACTAAATAAAATTCAAATATTAAAATGTGCTATTTATACTAGGATGGAATCAAGCGTGTTGTCGATTTCATTGTCGCTGATATCCATATCAACCTTCAAGATCGAAAGTACCATAAAAATCGGGCCCAGTACCTCTGGTATTTTCATTACGTAATTTTGTACGCCAGGTCCTCTATTTGGGGTACATCGTATAGAGACAATATGTTTTACTATATTGGAATGATACATATAGCATGCATAATACTTATGCACCCGAGCATAAGTCACGAACTGGCATTTCAAACTGGCAAGGGGTACACTGCTTGGATCCGATTTTTACGGTATTATCAGGTGAAACTTGACATATTAAACGAAAATAAAATAGCAGAATTGTCTTAAATATATTTTATTATTATTATTATCATTATTTCAATAGCGAATTTACAGTATAATACAATAGAATCAATAAAACTAATTATTTAAAATAAAATTATTTAATCGATATTCTAAGAAAAAAATTATTTAAACGATAATGCAAGAAAAAAAAAATTATTTAATCGATAGTGTAAGAAAAAAAAATTATTTAATCGATAACGCAAGGAAGAGCAGCTAATTCAAAGAATTGCTAAACGTTAGTATCAAAAGACAGAGATTTAAAAAAATTTTTTTAATAAATACGTAATTATTCAAAGGCGACTCTTGCCAACCAATGAGAGAAAAGATCAGCACTCGTCCGATAGGAACTGATTGTATTAGTAAACCAGATGCATCCTAGTTTTTGTGGAAAAATGTTTTCGTTGGCATGATGATTATGCAATATGCAACATTAAATATAAGAGAACGATAATGGAATCCCTGCGTGTTAATATGTGTGCGCATGCAAGATTAACCAATCAGATTTCATAAAGTGGAATTTGCATATGAGCTTACATAGGCTAATCAGTTGACTAATATATGTCTAATGACATTCACAACCTAGCATAGTCCTAGCATATGAGGATCATTTTATAAGAAAAAATTCTGAATTTATCACATGTGGTATGTACGACGTACGTATGTAGTAATGCTCGGTTTAGCTGACGTCCCAAATTTTTAATAGACAATTTAAAATGGCAAACGATTTACTTATTGCCGATAATACGTGCCAATCGTAAATATTTTTATTTGCATTTTAGCTAATAGCATGTGAGGTTAGAACGATGTTTGGGGTGGGGCTAAAAATTTGGGATAAATTTCGCAAGGAATTTTTTTACTAGAGCGCGGGTGTTTTTCATGGTGTTACTAACGATTTTTGAAAAAGCCTTCGATTTCATGTTACACTTACGTTCACCTGATCTTGCGGCTACATAGAAAAATTTCCTTTTTGGGGGTCCTTAAAGCGGGGCAGATCACTTGACATATCGTTTTCCATTAACATTAGAGTTAGAGTCGCCTTGGTCTAGGATTAGGAGTCCCTATAAAAAAAAGGTTAAAAACTATATTCAGATTTTGTTCGGATCGGTATTTTTAAAGATTAGCATTTTTCGTAACAAAGACCTATATAAAACCTACATAAATACCTGAATATTTTTAAATTTCCTGAACATTTCGATTTCCTGGCTATAATTGTATAAAGAAAAAAAAATTATAACCATGAAATAGGAATTTATGTAAGAGTTTATAAAGGTTTTTGTTACGAAAAATGCTCATTTTAAAAAATATTAAAAATATTAATCAAAATCTGACTACTTACGTACGTAGATTTTTAACTTTTTTTTTTTATAGGTAGTATCATGTAGGTAAAATCACTTCCCCGACGTTTTTTGTTAATGCTCCAAGGTTGCCTTAGACTACCATTTTTGTATTTTTCGCATTTCTTTTTTTTACTTGATTTGCTTCGTCGGATCTGACCCGCTTTAAGTTCCCCTTTTTTGGGGTTGTATCACAACGCAAATAAGTGTATGCAAAAATAAAAAAAAAAAAAAAGTCACAAGGCTACAACGGACATTTTTGTCAGCCTATTTACTAATTTTATTATTAGGCCGTTATTACGAGTCTAGATCTTATGCGTACAGTACATACTGTAATGTACGCGTCGAGACAGCAAAACCATGGATGGCAGCTCATCTTTTCAAAAATCCAACTTACTATAAATGGCATAATATTTAAAACCGCCACAATACCTAATTTCTCTGATTAAGATTATAATAATGATCATATGCATAATCTATTCCCCATGTTAATATCGTAATTGGTGATCATAAATAAACAACAAATAATA
Organism: Gigaspora rosea; assembly: GCA_003550325.1. NCBI lineage: Eukaryota > Fungi > Glomeromycota > Glomeromycetes > Diversisporales > Gigasporaceae > Gigaspora > Gigaspora rosea. The sequence continues at coordinate 231,022 of QKWP01000013.1, read as the reverse complement.
AATAAATAATGAATTGAATTTCAAACTTTCCCTTTTCTTTATTCTTTATCGAAACCTCAAAATCTCAGAAACATTTTCTAATCGCAAAAAAAAAAAAGAAAGAAAAGAAGGAAAAAGATGCAATACGACAATGTTGTTTTTTCAGAGATTACAGGATTTATATCTATGGCATGTTGGATGGTAGTCGGAATACCGTAAGTAGTCAATCATGTAAAAATATCAATTTGTCGAAATTGAACGAATTTATTAAATGATTTTATTCTTAAATCAGACAACTTTATGAAAATTATAAACGAAAATCAGGTGACTCAGTGTCGCTATCTTTCGTTTATATATGGTTACTTGGTGACTTATTTAATATGCTTGGTGCTATTTTACAAAATTTAATACTAACAGTGGTGAGTCATAGTCAAATCATCCTATGAAAATTATCGGTGAATTATTCAAAGCTTCAATAATCAAATGGTTTGATATATAATTTCACACGAATCTATCTCGTAAGAAAATTCATTTCATACTAATATGGACCACTATAATTATAGGTTCTTATTGCGATATATCATAACGCAATCGATTCTTCAATCATATTACAAATTTATTATTATCGTTTCCGTAGAAATTCTTCTTACTTAGACGAAGAAATAACTCCTTTACAACCAATACGCATTGAATCACAAACATCTGTATATCGATCTAGAGTCAAACAATTTTGGGAAATTTTAATAGGACTTGTTGGAGTTTGTTTTGCTGGCGTTATTATGTATTATATCTCTACTCTGATTCGGACTAACGAAGCGAGTGAAGATGATCAACAGAAAATGGAATTACTACCTCAAATTTTTGGATGGTGTAGCGCTATGCTTTATCGTAAGTTTAATTGTAGATGTGAAGATCCAAATTCGTATTGTTTATACTGTATCTAATTTATGTCGTGTAATTTGAATTTATATTAGTTGGTGCAAGAATTCCTCAAATTATTAAAAACCATAAATCGCAATCTACTGACGGATTATCATTGGCTATGTTCTGTTTTTGTGTTTTGGGCAACGTTACATTTTGTTCGGTATGTATTATAAGTAATAATTTTTTTAATGACATTTGTAATTTATTTACATACGAATTTATTCTGATATATTTCTACATTTAGTCAATATTACTTTACTCGACAGAATTTAATTACATACTTATAAACCTTCCTTGGTTGTTAGGAAATGGTGGAACATTGATGTTTGATTTTGTGGTAAGCCATTTGTGTATTTATTACATTCTAAAGTTTTAATAGCCAAATTATTCGACTAATATCCATATTTCTTTATTCTATGCATCTAATTTTTTTTTTAAAAAAAAAAGATTTTAGCACAATTCTATTTTTACAGAAACAATTAATTAGATCTTTTTTTTTAACTTTAGTGTTGTAGTTTATATAAATAAAGTATATCAACTCAACTATTCCAAGTTGATCACATAGATAGTGAATAAAAATATGTATCCCGAGTGTGATGTGTTATACATTTTGACTGATTAAATTTAATTCTTCTGCTTTTATTTTTTAACTAAATAAATTTTGGCTCCGGACATTTAACGGAGTCTGGTTTCCTAGCATATGTTTTACGCCTATTATTTTTATAAATCCTGGGATAACAAAACAATTGCTAATAACCTCAATTGATATATCATCAAATCGGAACCAATAAGTCGCCGACTTTAGCCGATGATAATCGTTCATCTTTATAATAAATAGTTGTAATCTTATTGATTGTCTAGTTGTTTGAAAACCTCTTTATTCTGTTAGAACTATTTTTATGAAACCGACTGGTTTCAGTGCACATATTTTCGAATGTTGCGATTTCTTTTTATGTCAAAATTTTATATTACATGTAAATAAAGAACGAACAATCTTTGATTAAACGATAATCATCGACTTCTTATTATCCGAAGCAGGATGTTTAAAGTAATTTTACGTAACTTTGTGTAATTTTGCATAAGATTTGGTAAATTGAAATTTCTAATTTTTGAGCACGTACATACATTCGATACAATATAATAGCCGAACTTTTGTTTATGTAAGACATGTAACCTAAAATTCCTAAAATGACTAATATGTGCATGATCTAATTGTAGATGCTAATTTCAATCAAATTTGCTTTAAATATCATTACTCTTTTTATCAAGAAAGTATATTTATAAAATGATAGAAAATGATGATTCTGAGTAAAATCTTAGACCAGATAGCGAATTTTTTTAGATTGGTGACGTTAGGAGGATTATTCTGAGGAGTCGGGTCCCATAGCTTAGAGTAACCCCCACAGACTAGGCCAACAGTTCGAGTTTGGCTAGAGATGAAATACTTAATTAGGAGCCATAATGTGAAGCCCTGTGGTAAGCCCAATGATCTAGATAAGGAGTTCCCGGAAAGGAGATCTAAGCTGCATAACTAAAATTATCAAACGTATTAATTATTGCTTTCTTATATCATATAAGCAAGTATTATAAATTTGAAAAGCTTATTGAAAAGTATTGAAACTCTTTATATTGAACTTAATTTTATCGTTATAACAAAAAAGTGTTATATTGATTATCGGTCTGTCCGGTCTAGCTCTATACAGTTCTATTTGGTTCTGAACCGCAGTCTGGTCTAGTTTTTTAAAAGACTGGACAGCCTTTTAACCAGAACGGACCGGATGGACCAATTAACAACCCTAGTCTGAATTCAAGTCAAGATTTAAATCCAAGTAAGAAAAATCTAAATTCGGATCCGGATCCAATAATAGATAATGCTTTTCTTAAAAAATTACGAATTATAACAATATATTTTTTTAATTATTAAATTATTGCGATAATTTTTTAATTAGATAATTTCTATTTGTACACTAGTATGTACCCACAGATATATAAAATAACTAAAAATTTGGTTTATAAAACCATTTTCAGGTTCTAGTAAAAAATATTCCTTGCAAAATTTTAGCATAAACTATAACCATTTTGATCCCAAAGCTAACTCTTACCCTAACCTTAAATCAGGTTTAATTTTTGGATTATTTTGTAGATTATACAAATTTGTAAATCAAATCAATTAATACTATGTGTACATAATAAGAAATTCTCTTTTAATTATTACTTTCAAATTGTTAATAATTTATAAGTCATAAAAAGAACTTTTGAACCAATTTATTTTCCAAGCGAATATCTTATAATTTAAATAAAAATTATAAAAAAAATAAGATTATTTCTGGTTATATCAATTTTTATTTACTGATTTTGAAGAATTTACCTTCATGCATATGCATACTACAAGCTACTTGGTTTTTATCTGCAAGTAACAAATTATTTTCATCTATTATATAATAAGTATCACTCAGTTTTTAATACAAATGATTCATTATATCTGCTATCAAAAATGAAGTTATCTGCCTATTATAAAAAGATATTTTTATGACTTCTTAATACAAATATATTACCATAAAATCCGGACACGTGTACCCTGGGTATTTCTATTGCTCAATTTAGTACCCGGGGTACCTCTATATGGGGGTACACCGTATTAAGACAATATGTTTTACTATATCTACCTGGGATGATACATATAGTATGTATAATACCTATGTACCTGGGTATAAATCACCAACTGGCCCTTCAAACTGGCAAGGGGTACACCATATGGGGGTACACGGGTCCAGATTTTACGGTAACTAGTTCAATCTCTGATGATTTATTTAAATCAGCAAGTAAATTATTATATCTGAACAAATATGATTTAAATATGAATTAGTAAAATAATTTTATGATTTAGAACTAGGGCTCCAACGGATCCAGACTGAGACCGGACTTTAGGCAAGTCCAAGTCTGGTTCAAAATTCGAACCAGACTCGAACTCAAACTATTTTACAACTCAGTCCGGTCTGAGTCTGAATATCAAACTTTTGGCTTGGTTTGAGTTTGGCATAATGCAAATTTCTTTATATTAAAAAAAATTTTAAAAAATAACTTAAAATTTATTATAACATCCCTTTTTTTATAATTATTAGGAATTAGAAGGCTTAAAACACTTAGAAAATTTAGAAGATTTATAATATATAATATCTAAAGACTAAAATAATTTTAAAAATTAATAGCTATTAATATATAAAAAATATGAAAAAAGCTATTAAATTGTAGCCAAATTAATTTGCTACAACTTAGCAGCTTTATTTTAAAATAATTGTAGTGGCTTATACTGAAATTGGCTTATGCTGAATCTGGGATCTCTATTTAAATCTATAATACCTACTAAAATCTATATATACTCTTTTTATTAATAACTCTATTCCTAAACTTTAACCAAACTATAAAAAAAAAACACACCTGAAAAAGCCCTCCAAAATTTTATAAGTTCATAATAAAATAATATAAATTTTTAGTATAAGCTGCATAGGCTGCTACAATAATTATTATATATTTGATTTATACTACTTTAATTAATAATTCACCTATCAACTGGAGAATAGGCAAAATATGGCGTGCTCCATCTAAAATTTTTTCTTACTAAGTTAACGATACATGTCCACTAATTAAAAGTTGTAGAGCTTGTCAAGACGCATCTAACAGTATTTAGATCATCCAAATCGACACAGTAGATAGCAAGTTATCATCGAAAAATGGTTGGCTGACTATATAAAAATCTGTGACAGAGATTATATATAAATATCACTATAGGCTAAATGTGGTGTGCTTTTATCTAAAACTTTTTTTTACTAAGTTAATGATACATGCCCACTAATTGAAAGTTGTAGAGCTCATCGAGATGCATCTAACTGTGGTTAATCCCTAAACGGCCTAGTGGATGGCGAGATATTGTCGAAAAACGATTGGCTGACTATATAAAATCTCTATGTAAACAAACATTGTTTATATAGAGATTTTATATAGTTGGCCAATCATTTTTCGACGATATCTTGCTATCTACTAGGCCGATTTGGATCTAACCACAGTTAGATATAGGGTCCGGAATAGGCCAGGTCGGGTCGGGTCGGGCCAGGCTTGCATAAGCTTGATAAAAATATTTCTAAGCCCGACTCGGACCTGTACCTGGTTATAACTAGACGGGCCGGGCTTCGTATAGGCCCAGCCCAGCCTGTTGGCCTGCATATATATAGGATAACTTTTTTGTGATTGGTTGATCACGATACTTTTTCGTGATTGGTTGATCACGAAATTGAACATCGTATGTCATAGAGCATGTATAGTTACATATACACTGCATATAACAGCTGACTTTGAATGAATTGTTTGCCATGAAAACGATTGTTAAAGGATACGACATATATATTCTGAAATTACACATTTTTTTACTTTATATACAGTAAAATTAATCCGGAGAACAGACAATTAATCCAGAAGTTAACAAGAGGGTTCACTTTCTGTCTTATAAGCAAGAGTAATTTAGTAATGAACAAGGTAAATCGTACCTTTGCTAATAAGTGTTATTGCATGTTTTTTTCAAACTTGTTAATCTTAAAATACCATTTCAAACAATAATGCTTACAGTTAGTTTTTTGTACTATTCGAACTATAGGTTATTCGACCAAGTTTTTTAAAAACTATACTACGGTACATTAAATATAAAATATATATATGATTATATGCTATATTTTGTAGTTAGTGTTCAGTTTTTTATACTGCTTGTACTCTTCATGAGCATGCATTACACTTATTAATATTGGCAATTCATTTATCTTAATGATTATTTATCTTGTACGTACTAGTTAGCAAGCGATTTGGTTAATAAAGATTAATAAATATTATCTACATGTATATTTATTAAATTGTAAAGCTTAAAAATATTGTTTTTTTATTAAGATTAATAGATATCATTTGTCAGGATTCAGATGTTAAACATTAATATACATTAAAATTTATAAATCAGATGTGCCTTTTTGTTAATAACTTTTATAATACAATTTAATTTAGACAGTAAAAATATGATATACATCCAAATCGCTATATAAAATTATAATAAATAAAATTTTTCAAACAAAATTATAATTATTATAATAAAACTATCCTAAATATAAGCTATGAATGAATAGTGTATAACCTAAAATAAATAAATAAACAAGCTCTTTATTACGTTCTTAAATAATACTAAAAATCTCAGATCAGAACTTATTAATTTCAAGATCCCGAAATATAAAGTTACTTACCAAAGATTTCTTTAAAGCTTCAAGTGTTGTAATTTATTTTAATATAATATTATTTAAAAAATTATCTTAAGTTCTTTTCTCAAACAAGTTAGTTGTACATTTGTGAGTTAATTAAAAGCTTTAATATATATATTTATTGTACATTACTATTTTCCTAGACCGCCTTTAAGTAAGGTATACCCAGATGGGGTAAAGCCTAAAATATACAAGATACTTATAGCTTGGTTCGCGAAGAGTCTTCAATAGAATTATAAATAGCAGTTACTATGTTAGAGGGTAAAAGTACTCTAAAACTGTATCCTATGTGACCAATCATAATAAAATTTAATGGGCTATCAGGTACCTGTAGGCCTTATTGTCAAGCCCGGCCTGATCTGCATCTTAGTGGGCTTAGCCTGAACCCGGCCCGCAATAATTACGGGCCTAAAAATATGGGCCTGACCTGGAACTTTTATAGTACAGGTCAGGCTCAGGCCCAGTAGTCTGACCCAATTCTGGACACTAGTTAGATGCATCTCGACGAGCTCTACAACTTTCAATTAGTGGTATGTATCATTAACTTAGTAAGAAAAAAAGTTTTAGATGGAAGCACGCCACATTTCGCCTATAGTAATTTTCATATGTAATCTCTGGCACAAATTTTTATATAGTGGATCAATCGTTTTTTGATGATAGCTTGCTATCTACTAGGTCGATTTGGATGATCTAACCATCATTAGATGTGTCTCAACGAGCTCTACAACTTTCAATTAGTGGACATGTATCGTTAACTTAGTAAGAAAAAAGTTTTAGATAGAGCACGCCACATTTCGCCTATTCTCTAGTTGACAGGCGGATTATTAATTAAATAAGCTCAATTTTTATATAATACATTAAAAAATTAACAAAAGTAAGACAAGTTATATGTTTTGGCCTTTTTTTATTAGTTAATTTTTTTAAAATTAATAAAATTTTAGCTATTAAAACAAATTTTTTAATCAGGCAAAATATAAGAAATCAATAAAATATCAAATTTCATTATAAATTTTTTAAAATAAAAAAATTATACCAAATTATGCATTTTAGTTTTTAGGTATCACATAATATAAAAAAACTTTGAAGGTATAAAAAACTTAAAAAAGCATTCAATGGTTTAAAGATAAAAAAATTAGATAGCTTAGAATATTTTTTTAAATAATATCCCTTAATTTGTTATGCAGGCATATTTGCCTGCGAAATTTTTAAAATTTTAAATTTTTTAAATAAAACCTTAAATATTAATTTTAGCTATATATTTTCTAAGTAAAAAATATAATATTAGTTCTGTTTTATCAACTTTATTATAAAATTTTTTTAAAATTATTAAAAAACTTTGGTGTAATAAAAGTTTAAAGTTTTTGTTTTGGAACTTTTACTATAGAATATTTTCTTTAGATTTTCTCAAATTTTATATGTTCCCGTCTATAAAAAAAATTTTACTTCTAATACAAGTCCTAATTTTTACAAGTAAATCATTTAAAGTCAAATAATTAAAGTTGTCACCCTTTATATAAACTACAAAGTTGTATAAGAAACTATATTTTTAAAACCAATATTTAAAGAATTCGCCAAGATATTGTAAAATATTTTTTTGGTTAAAAAATTTCTTTAAAATTTAATATTTTCAGCTTATAAGCAACATAAACTTTTTGTTTTATAATATAAGTTTAAATAATTCAAAAATATAATCCTTGTTCTTAAATATTATAATACCAAATTTTATTTAAATATCTTAAATGATTAAAAAACTAGATCAGAGGTATATTTATAGTAATTATACAGGCAAATTTGCTTGCGAACCTCTACAAAGTAAGGGATAAGCCAATTAAAATATAATATTTTCTTATCATTCAAATAGATTCAAATAGATCTACCAGATCAAATTTCAATATGGATCTGGATTTAGTAGTATTTAAAATTAATAGACCCAGATCTGATCTAAATACTAGATCTGGATCGGATCTGGATTCTCAAATCAGATTGGCAGAATACTAATACTGACTAACTAGGCTTTTTGTGACTAGTGTCCAAATTACTCATATTCAATCTGCTTTAGTAAATTTTATTTCTATATTAAATATTTTACATAAATACTTAATTTATCAATAATTGGCATTTACATCCTAACTTACTATGATTGTTTACTTTTTTCTAATTCTTCTTTTTCCGCAGAAGGATTTAAAATTTTAACTAAGAAAATAAAATATAACAAAAAAAAAATGAAGAAATAAAAAAGGGATAGCTACAAAACCTATATAACAACCAATATAAACAAAAAACAAAATATAAAAACCAAAGAAAAAGCAAAAAAAAGAAACCAATTTATAATAAGTACACTATTATAGTTCATGCTAGGCATAAAAAAAACCTATATAACAACTGCAACAATTGTATATCTTTACTGTAAAGCTTTGCCTTAATTTTAAATCATTTTTCTGACTAAACATTTTATTTTCAAATATTTTTTTAGCCATAGATATAAGGTCTTTGTCATATGGAGTAGCAGTATATAGTCCAAAACAAATATATAGTTGCATTCTATTAAGTTTGTCTAAAAATGAAAATTGTAAACACTATTGATCTTTTAACAGGGTAAGCTAAACTGCAACTTTTTCAAAAAAATTTGAAGAAAAAAAAGAGTAAAGTAAAAATAAGAGAAGAGTTACTTGTATCAAATTTAAAAGAAAGTATATCCAAAAAACTTATTCATTATTGTTTTACTGCAGGTTACTTCATTAATGAAAAAAAACCTAAATCTTACCAAAATTTCTTATACAAAAGTACTACCTTTTCCCATTTATCTTGTAAAAAAACAATTTTGGCTTGCATGCCAAAAATATAAAAAAGTTCCAAAACCAGAAGTTGACCTTTGTAAGAACTTTATTTTTGTATTATCCTACTATACTTTAAATATAGACAACTTTTAACAAAAAAAAATTGGTTTCTTTCAGTAGAAAAATTTGGTCCAAGTGATCATTAGAAAGAGTTTTTAATCTATTAATAATATTATAGCACTTCCAATAAAAAATCCAATGTTATCTAATTACTTTAAAGTTCTAGATACAACCTGTTGCACTACTTTACTAATAAAGCAAATAAACTTTGTCAGCTTATCAAGAGCAAAAATAAATTTTCTTTAAATTTCTTCTATCTAGCAACTATAATAAAATAATAATAGTTAAATAATTATATAAGAAAAAGAAAAAGACAGAATAAAAAAGAAAAAATAATTACAAAACCTAAATAAAAACCAAATAATAACAAATAAAATTGAAAGATAAGAAAGACAAAAATCTATACTAAAAACAGAAACTAATAATAATATTTTAAAAACCAACTAAAAAAATTTTGAACTATACCTAATAAAAAACACATTTATTTAAAATTTCTAGTAGTTTTTTGCAGATTCTATATACAATACCATGCTATTTCTTTTTGATAGATACAAAACTAAAAAAAGAAGAAATATATTGCTAATCTTTTGAAGGAGGTAAACTAATATGCCCACTTTTAGTAAATTAACCCGTCTAAAAATTTTCACTCAGGTTACCTGACAGGTAGACAATGTACCACCTAAGTGAAAACAGGTCAGTTCAAAAAAAGCACCACCTGGATAACCAGACAGAAATCCTGACAGGTGACCTGTCAGGTCACCTGAGTCAATTAAAAAAATCTCAGATGGTTAATATGACTAGTGATTTGACCCAGGTAGTTAATCTATAGCTGGTGGTAGAATTAATTTATAAATTAATACGGTTACAGCATTGCTGCATTTTTTGCTATAATTGCTGTGAGCCATAAAGCCATAATGCTATAATGCCATATTGCCGTAAAGCTGTAATGCTATAAAGTTGTAATGTTATAAAGCTATAAAGCTGCAATGCCATAATGCTGTAATGCAAAAATACTATATGCTATAATACTGTTTATTAAAATTCTGTACTGCATTATGGTTTCCTTTAAATAATTTACATTTTTCGAATTTAATTCTGTTGACTTTACAAATTTGCATTAAATTGTATCAGGTCTTTGCCTATGGGTGACCTGTAGGTTGACCTACCAATTCTCATCCAGGCTATTACAAATTGATTCTGGTTATCTACTCACCTGCAGGTAGGGTGTCTAGGATTATGCGATGCGATGAGGTAAATTATATGGGCAAACTGAGGTTGATTATGTGATGGATGCGAAATAAATTTAAAATTATGCGATTGATTATACGATTTTTTTTATTGTACGCAATATGTAATTAGTTCTATTCTTTGAATTTTTCAGACACTTACTGAAATTTTTACCTCAACTATGCTCATAATTTAGGTTCATTCATATTCTATATCAGAACTTTTTAGAATTTACTTTTTGCCACCCAAATTATGAATTAAGTATTGCCAAATGTTGCCAAATTAAGTTACCGTCTCCCAACAAACAATCAAATTCAGTTACATGATCTGAGTACTTTTTTTTGTCAAATTATGCGAAGCATATGCGATGCGAAAATTTGGTAAATTATGTACATATTATGCTTTCACAAGTCTTTCACATAATCCTGGACACTCTACTTGCAGGTGATCTAGGTGATACCCACCCAGGTCAAAACACTACCCACTTTGTTAAAATTTGAGAAAGCCAAAGCATCAAGAAGAGAGTATACCAGCTTGTAAAAACTTAAAAAGTCAGAGTACTGACATTTATTAGATAATATTTTAGTGGTATAGGATTAAGCAAAATCTTACTTCTTAGTTAAATTTGATTGGCTAAAATTTTATATATAAATATTACCTAGAAATAGAAAGTAAGCCTCTATAATAAATGGAATTAGATAATAAATATTAGTGCCCTTATGCTATACAAAATAATATATTTAACCCAATACCGGTATCTACTTTTGCTTTTGGTTCTATAGATCATAATGAAGCTCTAGAGCTTATTTACTTCTTCACTTGGTAGTACTATAATTCTTTGTTAAAGGTTAGATTATTCAAACTTGCTAGTGGTTGCTGAGATATCTTAAAAAATAATTGGCCAACTATATAAAATTACTATGTAAAAACTATTGTTTATATAGAAATTTTTCATAGTTAGCCAATTATTTTTTAAAAATACAGTCAGATCTCCATAAATGCAACCTCTATAAATGCAATACATCCCTAAATACACATTTTTTCTTTTCCATAAGATAATATTAGTACTAAATGCATTATTCTTTTAAATAACATTTTATATTATACTAATCTCACTAAATGCATATAGCCAATCAAAATTTAGTATTTAAGATAGGTTATACAGTTTTTGGTCGAATTATACAAACTTGATAATCTAATTTTTAAAGCTGCAATTTAATTGGCTCTCTCTAAATACAAACCTCCCTAAATACATGTTGTAGACTTGTCTCTACAAGTTGCATTTATAGAGGTTTGACTGTATTTTAGTAACTACTAGACAAATTTGGATATTTAACCTCTTTGAGATTTATCCTAATAAGCTTTATCAATTAATTAAAATTGGCTATTAATTTAATGCAAATAAGTTTTTTTTAGAGATACTTAAAATTTACACTCTATATAATAGATTTGCATTATGTTATACTAAGATTATTTGTCTATATAACTCATGAACTATCTATTAAAAGCTTATATTTGTATTTGCTTATTAAAATTTTAAAGACTTTTTATTTGTTACAAATTTCAAAAGCCCTTTATTTGTTAAAATTTTAAATAGAAGATCTAATTTATAAACAAATGATCTAATTTGATCTTGTAATACAGATTTGTAGATTAATTTTAATGTATCATACAAAATTTTGAAGTATTTCAAAAATATAGTCCAATGCATCCTTGGTATAATCCAGGTTACATATCTACTAATCCATCCAGTTCTCTAAAATATTTCAAAAAATATTTCGAATTCACTTTGGTTTGCATTATTTTTAAAAATTGTGCTACTTTAAATATACTGATATAACTTTAAATAGTTACTAGAAAATAAGTTTCTAATTTATTCAAATAAGGATTTCTTTATTACTACAATATCTTATTTTATTTTTCTTAAGTAAAATCGAAAAAAATTACTTTAACTTTATAAAAAAATGCATTCGTCGCCCCCCGCGACATGAATATTTGTCACGGCCAATAAGGCAATAATAATATTAAGTAAAGATAGTGTTAGGGTCAGGGTCAAAGACTATTAGGATTAGGATTATAATTAATACAGAATTGTGATAGGATCATTTTTTGTTAGAAGTGCAATAGGTATTATCTTAGTAAAGTTTTGAGTTATAAATAAACCCGTGACAAATATTCATGTCATGGGGGCGACAAATACATTCCTCCTAACTTTATTATATTTGAAAGCATGTACTTATATACATTTAAATTTAATATTACACATTAACATGCTATCTAACACACTATTATGCTATCCAGCATGCTGTTATTTCAAACTTTTGAATTTAGTAACTGCTATTCTAATATTTATGTTATATACATTATATACAAACATATTATATACTATGTTAACCTGTTAGCATGTTATATTATTTAAACAAAGAGAAAAATAATATGGGAATCATAGTGTAAACAGATTTCTTTTCAAAATTAACTAATATTAATATATTATCTCTTAAACCGTCTAGCATGCAAATTTGCCTGCTTAAATTTTTTTTGATTAATTATTGTACAATTTCTCAAAATTTATTAAGCCGCACCTCCATAACTCTTGACTAGAATGAAAGAACACTACATGCTAGTTGTCATACGATTGTTATTTTGTGAAATTTCTTCAACGATATTCCAAAATCGTCTAAGTATGGCTGACCGTTCATATGATCTTTACGATCAAATTTAATAATAAAAATGATACTTTCACGTAACAATTGTGTAACATCTTCATGATCATCACGCAGAGGTACCTTTTATAATATAACATTGAAGTTGGCCAAAGATACTTCATGACCAACTTTACAAAATTGGTTTTTTGAAATAATACAAGAAAGATAAGGTGACTCAAAAGCTTGGTTAAAATGGCATATTTTACACACTTCGTGTGAATTTATGCCCTTTGTTTGGATCATTTCGAGTATGCCACACTGCGGCTATTAAATGAGGCATGTGCTCGAGCTTTTTTGAGTCACTATAACCAATTAGAATCGAAATTTTTTATAAAAAAAATTTTTATATACTTTATTTTCGTCAAATTATTTAAGCAGGCAAATTTGCCTGCTTAAGTGGATGGTTTAAGGGATACAAAAATGAAAATGATACTAAATAAAGAAAAAAGTAGTCTATATACAAATTAGAAGATAAAACTAGGGTACTGCTATTTACACTATGGTTTTTGCTATTTACACCATGGATTTTGTGTAACAGAGATCATCAATCAACATTTTCTATTTACACCATGGTAATATAAGTTGCACCAATAAAAACTCGCCTTTTTTGTAGATTAACAGTTATTGGCGCCATTACTGTCATGTAATGTTCCACAAATCTTCTTTTGGTAGCCTAATCTAATAGGGCCAACCCTAACCCTAAATTTATAATGCGGGCAAACCCTTACCCTAATTTTTTAAGGCCTTAACAAAATGTGGGCCAGATTTTCGCAATTTTGTGCAACATTGGGCTATATTCATGTTGCACCAATAAAAACTCGCCTTTTTTGTAGATTAATAGTTATTCGCGCTGTTAATGTCATGTAATGTTACACAAGTCTTGTTTTGGTTACTTAATCTAGTAGGCCTGCTACCTAATTTTATAATGCGGGCCAACCCTAACCCTAATTTTATAATGCGGGCCAACCCTTACCCTAATTTTTTAAGGNCCCTAATTTTATAATGCGGGCCAACCCTTACCCTAATTTTTTAAGGTCTTAAAAAATTAGGGTAAGGGTTGGCCCGAATTATAAAATTAGGGTTAGGGTTGACCCGCATTATAAAATTAGATTAGCAGGTCTACTAGATTACCAAAACAAGACTTGTATAATGTTACACAACATTAATAGCGCGAAATAACTATTAATCTACAAAAAAGGCGAGTTTTTATTGGTGCAACTTATATTATCATAGTGTAAATAGAAAAGGTTGATTGATGATCTACTGTTATATGAAATCCATGGTGCAAATAGCAAAAACCATGGTGTAAATAGCAGTACCCTAAAACTAATAGAAAAAATTTAAATCTCTAAGGTTACAAATTTTGAATTTTTAAAATAGTTAATATATAGATACTAGCATTTCTATATCAAATTTATTTATTTCTTATTTTTAATAAATAAATTTTTAAGAAATAACTAATTTTAACAAGAAATTTAATTTCCAATAATTATTTCTGTGTAGTTTTTAATTAAAAACAAAAATTAAAAACCCTGCAGATTTGTGATCCAATTTTACATAGGATTTTTGAAGAAACTGTAATTTACCTATTTATATCTGTAAAAACCTTTTTTGAATAGAATAAAAATATACAATTCTCAAACTAATAAAATAAATAAAAAAAACAAATTCTGAAGATTCAGAATAAAAACAAATTAAATTTAATTTTATGCTCATTTATATTCACTATTTCATATAATACAAAATTTTCATAATTTTATTGGCTATTGGTTTCTAAAGCCAATTTTAAAAATTTAGTTAGGATTAGAGTTACTTTTTTGATACTGTTAGAAGTGTTTTTATATATAGTTATCAAAAATTTAATTTATATAGTATGTAGATCATATATTAAGTCAACTACTGCACTGATTCTATTAAGGACATAAGAACAGTACAAATTTATGTGATAATACTAAAACCACTAACCCTAACTATCCCTAACTAATAACTTATATAATTTGTACTGTTTTTAAAAACTGTCTGTAGATTGTTCTAATTTATGAATACACAAACCCAGGATTACTATCAAAATTCACCCATATATAATCAGTACCAAATTTTTTTTAAGTTCATTTGCATTAGGTTAGAGTTAGGATGAGTGCTCAGTTAGGTGATGGGTTTAGGTTGTTATATAGTAAAATTGCTTAAAGAAAACTTTTTTTAGTTCAAAAAGTGGTTTCTTATACAAACTTTTGAGAATTAGCTTTTTTTGACAAAAGAAACATTTTGAAATATTTGGTTTGAATTTTTTTAATCATATTATATTATACCAAATTATAAACCTTTATGCAAAACTTTCATTTTTGATATATGAACCTACTTTTTTGATACACCTAAATGTACTTCAAAAATCTTATTACATTTCTAAGATATAATGATTTTAAAAAGTCTAATAATTGCTACACTTAAATTAGCCAATAGGATTGCAGATAAGATTCTAAAGAAATGTATAACTAAGCTTGAATTTTTTTTAATTAGATCTAATTTTTTTATTATGCTAATCATATTTGGACTTCCAGTTAAAGTTGTAAAGAAAAAGCTTACAATGCTAATGGTAATAAGATTATCAAAATTAGTTTAGTGTATCACAAAATATGTATTAAAAAAAGGGTTGCTATTTTTTTAAATTTTTTAAGAAACTTTAAATAATTGCAAAAGTTTTTTATTAAATTTTCATGATATTCCATTTAAAAATGTTGTTAAAACAGATTTTTNTAAGATTATCAAAATTAGTTTAGTGTATCACAAAATATGTATTAAAAAAAGGGTTGCTATTTTTTTAAATTTTTTAAGAAACTTTAAATAATTGCAAAAGTTTTTTATTAGCCAATCTTGATAATCTTACCACCCTTGGGATTGTAGCTTCTTCTCTAAACATTTAATTAAAATTAGCATAATAGACAATTGAGTTTTGATCAAAAAGAACTTAAGCTTTATAAATTTTTTTGAGTTTTACCTGTGATCCCATTGGTCAATTTTAAATATGACAGTTATGTAATTTTTTAAAATTGACATTTCTCCTCTCTTTATATCTTAAAAAAGTAAAGGTACATTTAAGTATATTATAAAATAAGTACAGATGTATCAAAAATAAAAGTTTTGCTACTGGAGTACATTATGGACATATGCCAGTAATGTGATTTTCATTTTATGAACATGTACCAAAATAATAATTTTTTATTAAAAAAAAGATCTAACAAGGTTTTACACTAAGTTAACCTTTATCTGTACCTCGAACATCTAGTATAGAGGTTATATGTTATACAATTTAGCAATAACTTCCAATTTGAGAAGCAAAAAAACAGTTTTTGGCAATTATTTTGGCATCTAGTAGTCTACTTTTTTTTAAAAAATGAAGATTTTAGTAAGGCACATCTAACAAAAAAGTTCATTAATTCAAATTACTGAATCAGAAGTTACTTAAGTAAATATAGTTTTGTCATTTTTAGCAAATTAGATCAAAATTGGCCAAATCCAATTATGATCTATATGAGAGATATTCAGGGTCCTCCTTTATTATTCTAACAAATTTGTTCTCCTGGGCTTTCTTGTTTTAATTGTGATGAGATTATTAAATTCTGTTTAGTGAAACTGGAAATATAACATTTTAAAATGTTATAAAGTTTATATAAAAATATTGCATAAACTTCATGAAGCTATCTATATCTCTAACTCTACTGAGTTAATTTTAACAATATTACTACTATTAAACCAGAAAAACAAGTGAACAAGTTTTCTTAGAACTATAAAGAAGATTTACCTATTATAAAAGCTCAGTTACATTACTTTTTAATTTTAAAAAAAAAGAAAAGATGACTTAGAAGACTTTTAAACAAAGTTAACATTCTAATTAAACTTGTTCTCCTAGTCTTTCCGGTTCTAATAATGATAAGATTATTAAAATCTAATCAGTATAACTGAAGTTATGACCTTTCGAAACTTGGGCAATGAAATCTCTTAAAGAATTTCTTCTGTTTTTTATCACTTCATTATAGTCTAATAATTAGAGTTTAAAGGGTTTGGCACAATTCAATTCATCTTAATGAGATGATTTGAATAATGTCAAATCATTGAATTCTGGTCACTGGATCGAGAGATATTTGCAAAAAGCAATTTGTAATACAGCTCTATATAAATTTATATTTTCTGTGCCATGAATAGTTATTTGCAAATATTGCATGTTCTAGTAATTCAAATTTAGTAGGTTTGATACCATACAAACCATCTTGTCAAGACAAATCGAATAATATCAAAGTATTACTTTACCCATAACCCATTTCTCCTGCATATATTTGCTCTGAAATGTTAAATTTTATTTGCAACTCACACAGCACTTTATTACTATGAACATACCGTATCCTATTATGAATAAGCACCCTCTTTTTTGAACTTTTAAACTCAAATATCTTGACAAATATCTAATTAAACTTAATAACTATTTATTTATTTAAATTTTTAAATCTATAAAATTTAAATAAATAAATTATTATTAAGTTTGATTAGATAGTTGTCAAGTTTAAAATTTCAAAAAAGAGGGTTCATATTCATGATAGGATATGGTAAATAATATATCACACTTATTTATAATGTATTGCATCATTATGTTATTATTTTTTGAGTATTGGTAATAAACGTGATTATCAGAAAATTTCAAGGCAGATCTGCCTACGGTTTAAGAGATAAAGAAGGCCACGCAAAGTTGATTTTTCGTTTTGCATAACCAACTTTAACCCAGTGATTGACAATCACATGATAAAACATACAATGACGTCATTTGTTTCCAGAATTAAATAACCTGCCCTAAAAATACCCCTAACCTCACCCTAACTTAGGCCGAATGCTTGTCAAGCTATTATATCAATCTTTGATTAATTGTGAATTGATGCTAGGCTGATAATTACCACTGCTAATACTTTTATAAATCAAATACGCCTTTAAATACTTCTCGCGTGATGTTGTAATGATCACTGGGTGAACTCTTCTTCAATCTACCCAACCCGCTGACCCAATTTTTCCAATTATTCCATTTTTGCCATATAATTTTTTCTCTGGTGTCACCCGATGATGACCTTAATTGTCCGGAATTACCCGATAGGTCCGATAAAAAAAAAATCGGAATTTTCTGATTCCATGTTATGCAAAACCGAAGAATTAACTTTGTGTGAGCCTAGATGTGAACATGAAAAAATTTAAAAAAAAAAAAAAACTTTGCGTGGCCTTTATATAAAGACGTCGAATAAAATCATAAGACTATATCTCCGGTTTTACTGAGTTGATTTTAATAATCTCCATCATTAGAACCAGAAAGACCAGGAGAACAAGTTTATTAGAATGATAAAGGATTAACTTAGTGCAAAAACCTTGTAGATTCGGTTTTTTTTTAAAAATAATTATTTTGGTATATGGAAAATCACGTGACCGGAGCGTGTTCGTGTTAACTGCGCCGTAAACCCGTGAACGGATTAAAAAACTGATGCCGTGAACAAAGTCACGTTGCATTCATTTGTCACGAGATTGTGGCCCGGGCCATGACGTAGTAAGCATGAGGTATTGGTGACGGTTATCGTGAGAAAAGGAATTGGGTGAGAATGGTGAGATTTGGTTGAGTAAAGGTATGAGGTATTGGTGACGGTTATCGTGAGAGAGGAATTAGGTGAAAATGATGAGATTTGGTTAAATAGGTATGAGGTCATAAAAGAGTAGCTATTTAAGAGAGGAAAGGTGGGAAATTTCTTTTATCTTTGCTGCTAGCTCGACGCAAGTCTAGCTTTGTCGTTGGTGCCCGCCCACCCGCCATTTGTAGGTGGATTAGGGGTTGTGCAGGTAGGATTGGGAACTCGGATGTTTAGCTCGGCGTCGAGGACGTTTGATTTATTGACCTGTTCGCACGGATCGGGTGATATTAATTGTTAAGTTGTCCAGACACGATGCTAGGAATCAGCTGTGGACCACGTGATTAGCGAGGCACGACCTAGTGCCAAGTTTCCAGCCCGCATAGTTCCGGGAAGAATAAAGGAATTGTGCAGGAATTGTGGAGGAAATCATCAAGAGATCGTGATCAGATAGTAATCCCGATGGCCCAGGTTCACAATGATAATAAAAAGCCACCTGTGGGAAAATTAGCAAGACAATAACCCTTTGTTTGATGAACTGGGGATAGTGATAAAGCTATGCCAAAATTGGAAAATACTCATCTTAGTCTCCTGATTGTCGGCGTTTTAAAATCATCTCCACAGGGTAAAGCGTGAGACCGTGTCAAAAAAATCTAAAAAATTTTTTCTCATGATCGTAAGCAGATCGAATCATAGATGTACGATTTGGGTGTTGGTTGTAGCTAAAAAAGTGAAGCCGATTATAATCACTTGTAAATGGCGTGAAAAAAAAACACTGAAAATTTTATCTTTGATTTTCTTTTCTTTCTGTGAACTTTTGTATAAATAAGTGTAGAATTTGGCTTGAGTATTGGTGGGATTTTTTTTCCTAAAAAAAAAATTAAAAAAAATTCGTCTTTGCTATAAAAATCGTTCCCGTAACAAGACCGATAAGCCTTACCTTCCCGCCTCTAACCTATTGGACTTGTTGCGTGGTTACTTGTGTGTTAGTCTCCCCGTATACTGTACATTCGCCCCAGTCCCGTCAACAGTACACTAAGGTGTCATTGTAATACGTGGTAGCACATGAACAATCTTAATTATAAGTTCACGCGCATTAGTTGTGTTTTAAGAGAACCTATACTATATGATATAGCACGTATTTACATATGTAGGATGATAACAAAATTTTTTGAAACACTTTCAAACAATTATCTTGAAATTTTTGGTGATAATGATGATGATGAAGACTTTAATGTGATAATTAATGTCGGGGGACCTTTAAACTCAAAAATATACAAAGCACATTCAGTTGTTTTAAAATATAGGTCTTCATATTTTCGCAATAAATTAGCAAACGCTAAAACAGATGATAATAATGTTAAAACAATAAACTTAAAGCATGTTTCTATCCAACAATTTGAAATTATCATCAAGTAAGTTGGTTTTATTAAAATGATAATCTATATTGTGCTTCTAAAAGAAATCTAAAATTTTTTTAAAATTTTATACAAAGATATATTTATGGAGGAATTATTTCAATTGAGCAACATGATGCAAAATTTATTTTTGAGCTAATGCTTATTGCTTCTGAATTGCTTCTTGAAGAATTGGTTAAATATCTTGAGACACACTTAATTGAAGAAAAAGCACATTGGCTTCGTTTACAATTTAGTCGTATTTATCATAAAAGCTTTCAGAATGATAAACTTCAAAAATTACAAGAATGGTGCAATAATATTGCTGCAAAGTATCCTGATAAAGTTTTTGAATCTAGTGACTTTACCATTCTTCAAGAGAATGCACTAATTTCACTTATTAGTCGAGATGATTTACAGATGAAAGAAGTAAAAATTTGGAATCATGTTATTAAATGGGGAATTGCACAAAATCCTGGATTACCATCCGATTTTAAAACTTGGTCTCTTGAGAATTTTCTGACATTAAAAACTACATTACAAAATTTCTTACATCTTATCCGTTATTTTCAAATGTCAGCTGATGACATTATCGACAACGTAAAACCATATCAACAAATCTTGGGAAAAGATCTTTGGGATGATATATCAAATAAGTTTATGTCACCAAATCGACAAATAAAATCGGTAATCCTTCCACCTCGACTAATTTTAACACAACCATTACCATCTAGATCGGGATATCTTGTAACTACAGCGCAAACATTTTCGCAAACAATTTTACCACATAAAGTAACGGAACCTTTTTCAACACAATCATTACCACTTAGATCGGTTTATCCCATAACTGCAATACAAACTTTTTCGCCAACATTATTAACACCTAAAGTAACGGAACCTTTTTCAGCAATTATTAATAAAGCACAGGCAGCTGAAATTACTTCATGGGTTGATGAAAAAGTTAATTTTTATTCTGCAACAAACAATCCATACGAGTTTAAGCTGCTACTTCGTGGAACCAGGGATGGTTTTACCTCTAAATCATTTTGGAAATTGTGTAATGGAAAACAAAATATTATTGTAGTTATGAAGGTTAAAATTACTGACGAAATTTTAGGAGGTTATAATCCTATTGGCTGGATAAGACCATTTACAAAAAAAAGTATTATGAAATGTAGTAAGAGCTTTATTTTTTCGTTAAAAAATGATGTTCAAAACTCTATTTTCAGTCGTGTAAAATACCCGGAAGCTGCAATTTCGTGTAGATCTACTGGTGGTCCAGTTTTCAATCAGGATCTTGCCATGTATGGTACTTTTAACAAAGGTAATTCATGTTCGTGTGTTAAAAAGTCTTATGAGAAACCATTGAAATATGCATCATTTTCAGTGAATGAATATGAAATATTTCAAATCAAAAAAATCAACCAAGGGACCAAATAAGTGTTCCATTATCTGCGATTGTTTTTTGACTTAAATTGTCTCTTTTGTATTATATTCATTTATTATTGAATTTTCATTTATTATTATTATTAAATAGTATAAATTAATTCGTTGATTGTAGTATATTCCAGAAAGTATCTATTTTTAGTATTAACTATGTAAGAGATGAATTAAACTTGTAAAAGTTTATTTAAAAATATAAGATAAGTGAGGCATTAAAAAAGTGTAACTTCGTCAATTGTTGCTGTCCTAAAATTAGCTATTAAATAATATTAACATTTTTCTTGTTAATTACAAATATATTTATAAAAATTTTAATTATACGTATTAAATGTAGATTTTAAAAGCATATTAATAAGCCTAATATACTTTTTAATGCAATTTAATGGTTTGATTTAAAGTATATACAAGTACGAAATAACAGGCATAAACTCAAAAAACTCGAAAAATTTATATCACACCGTAAACTGCCAAATACAAGACCCCCAGATATCAGACCCCATTATTAGACCTGTGCGATAAAGTTTTGGTAAAAGTGTAAGAGACCTGGGTATACAAATAGGAAAACACTAATAAAATAGAATAATCCCATTTATCAGACCCACGCTCATACAAGAGACCCACGGGTCTATTACAGAAAGTCGGTGAAATGAAACAGACCGGGTCTTGTACATGGCAGTTTGTAAATAGAAAATATATTTAGGTTTCAGGAAATTTTTAATGAAAATTATAACTTGAATAATTATAAGAAAATTTAATAATTTATTTAAACCAGTATTTCGTATTTTATTAGAGTGATAAACGGACTAAGTAATCAAAACTATGTCAGGTGTATTAGTAATTTTAATATGATCAGGTTTCATCAGTGAAAGTAAAAATGATTGACTAAAATATCATTTTACTTCAATTACTTATAAAGAAAAGTACAAAATTCTAAAAGATTCCTCTGAATATTGCGATTCTTTTTCTAATTTCTTTTGAGTGAAATCTCCTCGTAAGAACTATCTCTAAAAAGTTACGCTCGATTTTTCGCAAAAGCTCTAGTAAATTGTACTTATTGTACGATTGTACGAATTTTTTTTTAATAAATTTATATATTCTATTAGTTGAACACCTAAAATTTACATATTAACATAAAATATTCGAACGTAACTTTGTTTTTGACACCTTGTAGACATTTTGTGAAAATTTCCAAGCAATTTCTTGTCTTTTTAGTGAGTTGAATCGATTTGAAATTTTAATAAATATATTAAAATTACTGTTATATCGATATGTATCAATAGCGATAATAAATGTTTCCTTCGTGTAACATGAAAATCTACAATATTAAATTCTATAGTTACCATTAAATAGTTTTGATTACTTAGTCCGTTTATCACCCTCTTGTTTTAGACCTTCCTAAGTTTCTGAAAGTAATTCAAAATTCTGAATCTTCAAATATTAAGTATAAACATACAACTTTGTTGGTAAACAAACCAAAAAGGATTTCAGCTTATTCGTCGAGAAGATACGATCTTGGATGTCTTCAGATGATTTGCATCATAAATGTACAATTTAGTTTTTAGTTTATAAACTCATTTTGTATAAACAATTTCATTTTTAGATATATGTAGTCTATACCCTTAAACAAATCTAGATAAATAAATTTTTTTGGTTTTACTACTCTAGTAGGTTAAGGTTACAAATAAAATAGTTTGAGCCTTATTCTTGATAATAATTTGTTTGAATACAAACTATTTTTAAATCATAAAATAATTAATATAATATAAAATGTATTATTTATTAATTATTATTAGTATTATTAGAAAAATTCTTATATTTATATTTATATTTTTATTGATATAGTTGTATTTTTAGAATTTGTTATATTATATGTTAGATATTTTAATATACATAATTATTATTATAATATTTTAGATATTATTATTATTAATTAATACAGTAGTTAAAATTATAGTTAATTTGTGGGTAAAGTTTTTTTATTATTAAAATAAAAAAATTAAAATTTTTATTTTATAATTATATAGTACTTATTACAGTAATTAAAATTATAGTTAATTTGCAGTTAAAATTTTTTTTTATTAAAATAAAAATTAAAATTTTTAATTTTATTATTTAATTGATTTTAATATTTAAAATAGACAATGTATTTAATTTTTAAATGTATAAATATTTGATATTTCTTTCAAACACAACTTATTCAACCTTATTTATACATATTAACTTGGTATAATTATTATAACAAAATATTGCTATTAAGTGTTATCTTAATCAGTTGACTCACTATTACTTTCAACGACTTTGTTTGCATAAACTCGGACTTGATAAAAATAGGTATCATATTCGAATAGTTCCTTTTCCGATTCTTTAACCAATTCATCATATTCTTCAGATGAAATCTGCAAAACTTCTATTAGAAAGGATTTCAAACCTATAAACATACCAATAATGGTATTGATTGCCTATTTATTATATAAAGACAAACAGTTTCAGCATTAATTTTATAAAATATTAAAATAATGTAATTTGTCTAATATATTACCGCTTTACTAAATTTAAGGTCAGCATCATTGGACTTTTTGCCATAATGACATTCCCTAACCTCTTTTTTAATGTTTTCTAACTGACCTAATTTAATGATCAAATAAATTATTATTATTATTATATTTTATATGTGCAATAAATTATAATCTGCTATTTGATACTAAAAAGTGATACCTTGGTCTTGTGCATATTCTACCAATTTTTGAGCTATGTGCGGGTCAATGCCTCGTTGTTTCATTGACTCCTTGTCTTTATGATAAATTATTTCATCAAATGGAACATTATTGTAATATAAAATAGGACAAAACATAAACAATTCTAAGGTACATACCAGTTTCATATAAACGATTGGTAGCTGGTCCTACGTTATGCAACATGGAGGGTTCTATCATCTTTTTAAAATAAATTATCAAACCAATTTTTTTCAAATATTAAGAATGTATATAGTTAGTAAGCGAAACCAAAAAATTTTTCGCGCACTTTTACGGTTTCTTATATTAAAATTTTTTTTAGCAGATAACATTCGAAACCATTGTCGGGTTCGTTAATATTAAAAACTTTTACCAACATAATCACCTTATAAGCGCAAAATAATGCCAACCTACATTTTATTTAATTTATCGACGCGTCATTTATGTTCGTTATATATTGAAATATAAGGCAAATTTTTGAATTTTTTTTTTTTTATTTTCAGAATAACGCTCATGTGTAAAAAGATTATTGTTAATTTTTTATGAGAATGACAATTCTGTGCAACGGTCAGTTGTAAAGGTTCCTTAAGAAGGTCTGCACGTGGCAAAAATCTTTACAACAAGTTGACTTTGGTATATTAAATAAAAAATATGGTATTATGATATTGTACATAATTTGGCTCATAATATTATATGCGCGTTAATTTGGGATGTGTCATTCGAGAATGGAAGTGCTATATTTAAAGAATTTTATTTTCAAAATAAAGCACACGAGCGTTATTTCACGCTTATAAAGCAATCGTCAAATATAACGTACCTCTAAAAATCCACCTGGTTTTAAAACTCTGACAAGTTCATTTATTGCGTATGGCCACTTCACTCTAGGATACCCACCAAGTAAATGTCGTTGAAATACATAATCAAAAGAGTCATTATCAAATGGAATTCCTTCCAAAACATTTGCTTTAACGAATGTGAAATTTTTAGGTTTTATTGATACTGCTTGGTTTGAAGATATATCTAATCCATAAACTTTAATTAATGGATACCTAAGAAAAATTATTTAAAATGAATAGTTCATAATATGAACTAAATAATTGAAATCAATATTAAAGGTAATACTTGGTTGCCATATCAAATGACCACGAAGCTGAGCCACATCTAAAATTAAGTGAACGAAATGAATAAAATATGACATTAGTATTTTATAATTTATAGTAGAATTCTTGCAAATTATTGCACAAACTTTTGAATTATAGATCCGGAAAGCCAAAAATTTTATATCGAGTATTGTCACGACTATCATAATAATATCATAATAATAATTACATACCCGACGTCTAGAATTTTTGTATTTGGATCATTCAAAATATGCTCAATAGGAGCAGAAAAATTGCTTTGCCACATATATCTGAATAAGAAATGCTGCACGTGTAATCTATCAGATTCATCATCATCATTTGGTAGAGCATATACGGAATTTTCCACATTGTGAAATCTTCTACCATCAATAAATCGAAATTCTGTTTGTATGTTTTGTAAATTTATAGAATTGCTTTCCTCGCTTGATTTAGAAGGAAGACAACCCATGCTAAATATTGGTTCAGATATTTTCGTTTTTCATATAGGTCAACTTTATAAAAAAAAAAAAAGTTAAATTTAAATAAGCTTTCTATAGAAAATAAGCATGTAAAATTTTTTTTTGTATTTAATATTATACGAAAGTTGTGTGCAAGCATGTGTAATAATGCAAATAAATACACATTACAAACTTAGTTTTTACTAGGTTTGGCTCTACTTCTCTGTATTTCCTATTGGCCGCGCTGTGATAAAGTTTATCGTCTGAACTACTTCAGCAACCAGTAGTAGTTGTTGGATCGTAGAAGGTGTCGCAAAGATAAGAGATGCATTTTATTTGTTTTCAATTATTAAATGTAGTACACAATAACTGATAATCACCCAAATCGGTACTGATTTTCCGAACAGTTTACAGATGTTCTCATAATTCTAGGACAGCAAAAGTCCTAGCATAACCGATAATCGAGAGCGTAGTCACATAATTTTATGACATTAAAATTCTCCATAAAGTTTGAAATTTTTTTATTCCTTTAGATTTTTTATATATATATATATATATACAAACGCTTTTTAATTTCTTTTTTTTTTTAGGCAACAATGAATAGCAAAAGCGAGGTTTTGAATGTTGGATCAATTACCAAAAATTAACCCAAATATAAAAAAAATTCATTACACAAATTAAAATTTTTTTTCTTTTAATGACTCCACATATTCACACATTCATATAAATATATAATTTAAAATTTACTGTTGATCATGTTCAAAGTTTACTATGAAAAGGTTCATAATTGAGAGCTCTGACTGTAATAATAAATGAAATCGTTCATGAACTAATTTTACATGCACAAATTTTATATATGAAATCTATACTTACAGGCTAAATTAATTGGAAGAACCAATCTATCTAATCAATTGTTAGCTTAGTGTTTTTTATTTGTATTAGATACATAGGAGTGCATTAAAGTAGTATGCACGGGCAATAAAAATTAGCCGGACACGCAGAAATTAAGATAGTACATATGGTTGGCAAAAAAAGCATTTTATTTAAAAGAAAGGATAAATTACCTATAACCAGTCACTACCTTTACATGAAAAAAGAACTATGCCAACCATAACTCTGACTATAACCTTCAGGAAGAAAATGCTTAGAAGGGCTAAATTCTACATATTTTGTTAACTATACATACTATTGAATCAAAATTTTGCATATTTTTCGTGCATCCTGCATTACTATCATAAACATAGAGATGATTATTTTATTTTATTTTTTTTGTAAATAAAAAAAACGTACATGCGAAAAATATAAATGAGGAAAAAAATAAAAAAAATCATATAATAATAATTAATACTGTATTGCATAGATAAAATCAAATAGAAGTCGTAGACTATGCGACTGCGCCCTTGATTGCGGCTACGCTGAATTTTCACTGGGACAGCCGTTAAAAATCTGGCCGCCATTAATTCAATGAATCCGATAAACTTTTGATTTCGATATGTCGATTACACCCAAAATATGAGAAATGGACTAGGTGTCGCATAGTATTCGGAGAGCCCTTATACTTAGTACCGGTAAGGGGAATACTAATAGAGAAATAGATGACCAAGATATGGAAATTGTAAAGAAAGGTTTTGGGAAGTACTTCGAGTCATGTGATAGTAGGATCGAACAGAGTTATGATGGAGATCGTAATGTGAGCGGTATCAACGGGATCGGGTATAGTGAGTACCGTGATCGATGATCAGCTGCAAGTTTAATTAATTACGGGTTTAAAGTAAGCGAATGTAATAAATACTTATGTAATATGATACCAGTACGATCACATGGAATGTGCAACATGAAAGAAATGTGGTATCGTTTTTGATGTCCACTATGTTGATTTTCGCAAAATCCTTTTTTTGGTAGGAGTAATGATTTTCATTTATTCATTTGTGGAAAGGGTTTAGATTTTTGCATATAACCCCGCATGTAGATCACACAAAGCTGATGCTACTGATTATAATTATATATGATGCAAAACTGACGTTAATGATTAATGGTATATTTGATGGGGTTATGTAATTTTATGTGCGGTTTTAATAATCTATGTTTTGGATGATGCGCTGTATAAGTTTTGGCATTACTAGTACGATCGCGTTTCATTGGGGTGGTCTGTCAACTAAGTAAACCAAAACTATATGTGGTCACTAATATTCGAGCTTACGGCAATTTTTTATTGAATAACATATGTATATATATAATTAGTGTACTTTTTTTTAGATGCACAGATTACAATCTTCTTTTTTAGCAGAAAATTTTAACGTCAATCGACTCTTTTCTATCCCATTAACAATGTTACAGAGTTACGTTATCTATATTTATCGTTGGATAATTAAACTGATACAGTAGTAGATTTTTTTTGTAATCAATATAAAATTTGGCTCTGTAACTTGGATTGTAGAGACCTTCTATCAATTTGTTTAAATTTTAGGATTCTACCTTTTAGTTGTAAAAGCCCTGCATCTAAATCATTGTCGTCAATAAAATATTAATAAATAATTAATAAATATGAATCATTGGTTGAGGATGACCATCCATCAAAAAATAATTATTAATTTACAGAATTTATAAATATAAATCAGTATTAATATGTATTTTGAATTTTCTTTTAACCTAATGTTAAATTTTGTGTTTTATTCATATTGTTACACATGCTGCTTCTTCATCAAGTATTCGTTCTGCTAATCTAACTCTTCCAGGGGAATATACCCCGGCTCAAGTAAATTAAGAAGATCACGAAAGAATGGATTATCTGCACAAACTAAAGCTTTAAGTAAAGCTTTATTAATTTCAATATTCTTTTCAACTGATACAGGTTTAAAATGTGATCGTGATTTTAGTGAAAAGATGATAATGCACTTTCATCATCACTATCATCATCTTTATTTTTGTCATTTCATTTTGCTACTTGAATTAAAATAATGACGCCTTATATTATCAGGAATTTAGCCTTTGCAATGTAAGCCTAAATGAGCTTCCATTACTGCAGGTCTTCCACGTTTCCATCTTCCTTTAGTACAGGATCGACAATTGAATTCACGGGATCTTTTGGCAGTTCACCCTTATTCATTAAGACCCTGTGAAACCTGTCTCTATAGCTTTTTGTTTACTAGACGTTTCACCAGATTGTGAGGAAAATCTTCTTCTATATTTAAATTTCATTGCACATTTTTACAAGAATGTTAAAATTGATTTCAAAGTAAGTTTAAAAGACCATTTCCATAAGAACTTACTCTGTTTAAATTTTCGAATTATATTTGAATCACTTGTATTTGTTGGAAAAAAAAACTGTTGCACTTTTGCTGAAATAATTTAGACAAAATCCAACAATCCTTTATAACAATTGCTATTTAAAATTTTGGTAAAAGTTTATTATTTATTTATTATTTATTTGCCGATATTATAAAATGGTATTACAGTAAAAGGTAAAAAAAAAAAAAAAAAAATCAAGTCAAAAAACTTTTACTTTAAGCAACTGACAAGACAAAACAACTACGAATTACTACTTGTTAGTGCGCTTTTGTGCAATAATATAAAAATTTGATTCTTAAATTAGAATTGTCATCATCTGTTTAACATAAAGAAAGAAAGCCATCAACAAAATTGCTTATAAAAATGCTCATTAGCTTAAATCAAAGAACAAACATACATACTGTACATTATGATAATTTTACATGATTGTTGATTGGCTGATGAGTTTTGGATATGTAATAGGGCCGGTTTTGGTTTTGTATTGGGTTTGGAATCACAATAATCCCATTCGGGTTTTGTTTAAATCGCTAGTGGTAGCACATAAATTGCAACAATCAACAAAGGAACAATCTTAATTTAAGTTCACGTTAGTTGTGAACCTTTACTACAGTATATGGTATCGTACGTTTTTACATATGTAGAATGATTGCAAAATTTTTTGAAACACTTTCAAACAATTATCTTGAAATTCTTGATGATAAAGAAGACTTTAATGTAATTATAAATGTCGGGGAACCTTTAAACTCAAAAATATACAAAGCACATTCAATTGTTTTAAAGTATAGGTCTTCATATTTTCGCAATGAATTAGCAAACACTAACAAAGATGATAATAATGTTAAAACAATTAACTTAAAGCATGTTTCTGTCCAACAATTTGAAATTATTATCAAGTAAGTTTTGTTTTATTAATATGAATAATCTATATTATGCTGCTAAAAAGAAATTTAAAATTTTTTAAAATTTTATACAAAGATATATTTATGGAGGAGTTATTTTACTTGAGCAACATGATACATCATTTATTTTTGAGCTAATGCTTATTGCTTCTGAATTTTTACTTGAAGAATTGGTTAAATATCTTGAAACACACTTAATTGAAGAAAAAGCTCATTGACTTCGTTTACAATTTAATAGCATTTATCATAAAAGTTTTCAGAATGATAAGCTTCAAAAATTACAAGAATGGTGCAATAATATTGCTGCAAAGTATCCAGATAAAGTTTTTGAATCTAGTGACTTTACCATTCTTCAAGAGAATGCATTAGTTTCACTTATTAGTCGAGATGATTTACAGATGTAAGAAGTAATAATTTGGAATCATGTTTTTTAATGGGGAATTGCACAAAATCCTGGACTACCATCCGATTTTAAAACTTGGTCTCTTGAGAATTTTCTGACATTAAAAACTACATTACAAAATTTCTTACCTCTTATCCGTTATTTTCAAATTGTCAGCTGATGACATTATCGACAATGTAAAACCATATCAACAAATCTTGGGAAAAGATCTTTGGGATGATATATCAAATAAGTTCATGTCACCAAATCGACCAATAAAATCGGTAATCCTTCCACCTCGTCTAATTTCAACTCAACCATTACCATCTAGATCGGCTTATCTCACAACTTCAATACAAACATTTGCTCCAACATTTTTACCACCTGAAGTAACGGAACCTTTTTCAACAATTATTAATGAAGCACAGGCAGCTGAAATTGCTTATTGGGTTGATGAAAAAGTTAATTATTATTCTGCAACAAATAATCCATACAAGTTTAAGTTGCTTCTTCGTGGAACCAGAGATGGTTTTACCCCTAAATCATTTTGGAAGTTGTGTGATGGAAAACAAAATGTTATTTTAGTTATGAAAGTTAAAAATACTGGCGAAATTTTTGGTGGATATAATCCTATTGGTTGGAAAAGACCAACTAAATATGAAAAAGAAAGTATTATGAAATGCGACAAGAGCTTTATTTTTTCATTAAAATATGGCTCTATTTTCAGTCGTGTAAAACATCCTGAAACTGCAATTTCGTGTGGAACTTCTAGTGGTCCACTTTTCAATAAGGATCTTGCCATGTTCAGTAATTTTTACAAAGGTAACCCATGTTCATGTTTAATGAATTCTTATGAAAAACCATTGAAATATGAGAAAATTACATCAACATTTTCAGTGGTTGAATATGAAATATTTCAAATCAAAAAAAATTAACCAAGGTACCCAATAAGTATTCAAGTTATCTGCGAGTGTTTATTGGACTATAAATTGTCTCTTTTGTATTATTCATTTATTATTGAATTTTGCATCCAATTCATTTATTATTATATATAGTATAAATTTATTCGTTGATTGTAGTATATTACAGTATTACAGAAAGTATCTATTTTTAGTATTAATTATGTAAGGATGAATTAAACTTGTAAAAAAGTTGATTAAAAATATATTGATAAGTGAGGTGTTAAAAAAGTGTAAATTCGTCAATTGTCACTGTCTAAAATTAGCTTTTTAAATAACAGGCATAGACTCAAAAAACTTGAAAAATTTATATCACACACCGTAAACTACCATGAGTCTATTACCGGTTTTAAAATCGGTGAAATGAAACAGTCTTATAAATAGAAAATAGATTTGGGTTTCAGAAAATTTTTAATGAAAATTATAGCTTGAATAATTATAAGAAAGAAAAGAAAGTTTAATAATTTATTTAAACCAGTATTACGTATTTTATGTTTGGGTTACTTGTTTTGGACTTCCTAATTTCCGAAAATAATTCAAAATTCTGAATCTTCGAATATTAAGCATATACATACAACTTTATCGGTAAACAAACCAAAAAAAATCGTAACTTTATAGTTTTGGACAAGGATTACAAGTTACGTTTATTTTTTTTTTGAGGATTTCAGCTTATTCGTCGAAAAGATACGATCTTGGATGTCTTCAGATGATTTGCATCATAAATGTACAATATTGCTTTAGGTTATAAAATCATTTTTATAACCAATTTCATTTTTAGATATATGTAGTCAATACCCTTCTCTTATATACAAATATAGATTAAAACTTACTTAGATTTGTAAAACAAATCTAGATAAATAAATTTTTTTTTTGGTTTTACTACTCTAGTAGGTTAAGATTACAAATAAAATAGTTTGAGCCTTATTCTTGATAATAACTTGTTTGAATACAAATTATTTTTTTTAAATCATCAAATCATTAATATAATAAAAAATGTATTATTTTATTGATTTTCATTAATAGTATTATTAGAAAAATTTTTATACCATATTTTATATTTTTATTGATACAGTTATATTTTTAAAGGTTATTGATATTATATATCAGATAATTTAATATATCCATTTAAGGACCGTTATAGGACCGAAGGACCGGACTGGGACCATAAATACTATGTTAACGGTCCTCTTAGGGACCGGACCGGAACGATGCATCCTTAAACATAAATGATCTTTGGTCATTTCTGGGGTTAGTAAACTTTTATAAGAATTCATACCCGATAGCTCTAAATAGCTACACCTTTAACAAGTCTTTTGCATAAAGACCAACTATATGAATATGGAATTAAGCAAGATGTCGCAATTAAAGGGCTTAAAGAATCACTTATAAATGCTCCAGTACTAACACTATCTGGCCCTGAAACACTGTTCATTGTTATAACTGATGCATCCAATTTTGCAATTGGAGCCATATTAAGTCAAAAACGAGAAAATAGCAATTAACCCATGACATATAAATCCAAAAAAATGACGCCTGCAGAAATAAATTATCCAATTCATGAGAAAGAATTGTTAGCAGTAATTCATACACTAAAGGTGTAGAAAGTATACTTAGAAGAGCAACCGTTTATGATCATTACTAATCATGCTTCATTGGAATTCATTAACTTCCAATCAAAGTTGTTATAATGACAAGCTAGATGGGTAGAAATATTACAGTCATATAACTTTAAAGTAAAATATAGGCCTCGAAAGTGAATATAGTAGCTAACACACTATCTAGGAGATCAGAAGCTAACATAAGGATGACTGTAAGTATTGACTCCAAGTTCTATGTAACAATTTAGAAAGAAAATGCAAAGGATGAGCATCTAATGATAATAATTGATGCACTAAAAGAACTAGAGAATGATAATGCAAAATAGTTGAAACGTCAATTAGCTCGGTATTAACTAGAAAAGGATGGGTTGTTGTTCCTAGTGGATGAACCAAAAAACTCTTAACTTTGTATAACACATACATCAAAGTTAAAGATGAAGATTCTCTATAAACATCATAATAATTAATAGACATCTAGGAGTAGACCGCATGTATACCAGCTTATAGCAGTTATAACATGAAATCAAAAAAAATTGTGATATTTTAAAAAAATTACTTGTATATCATAATTTTGCTTATGAAATCTCTTTTCATATTCTAACAAAAAAAAAATTTTTTGCTAAATTTTAAATTAAAGGCCATTTTTTTACCAAACTCTAAATTAACCCTGACCCTAACTCTAAACTAATGAGCTTTTATTTATTGTTTGGATGTTACATTACACTTGATCTTATAAGTTGTATTACAACACACCTGCTCAAAATAATATATTTCTTTTTTAATTTATTTATATACTAACTTATATAATTTTTTGTTTATTCAAAAAAATGCCTAACAATAGAACCAATTAAATACATTATTTTAAGTTCTCTATAAAAAAAATGCAGCTTATATCGAAATAATGAGAATTAAATTAAATTTTTTTTTAGAATATTGTAAATCATAATTAGCTAAAAAGATGCATATGTCAAGACAATGAATTTTTCTTTTGAGGTATAGTATAATGAAAAATCAGAAATTATCATTCCTAAAAGGATACAAAAGTTAAGAATTTTGTTATTTAAACATTCAAAATCTTCAACCTACAATAAAATAACTTATAATATATATCTAAATTGCAGATAAGTATTTATATAATTTTTTGTTGTCTATTAGCATTTTTTAATTTTAATTTAAGATTTGTATTTTAGTATAAAAATAATAGAACCCAAGGCCTTCAAGAATTCTTGCATTTTCTTGTATCAATCATTGCACTTTATGCTTTAATTGCAAATTTTATATAGAATTATTCACACTATAAGGATACTACCAGAAATTAGCTAATTCAATTTTGGTCAAAATTTTGGCTCCTCTCTATTTTAGTTAGGTCTTCATATTAAATTTTCACTTTTTCAGACCCCTCCCCTAGAAAATCAGCTGATTTCTGGCCCTCTTTTAATAAAAATTTAATATTGTAAAACTACCAAATATTATATTTTAAACCCTGTTTTACTAGACAATTAAAATTTTTATTATACCATTACAGTTGGTAATGAAATTTTGCTTGCTATTATATAACAAAAAATCAGTTTAGAATAATTCTTGATATTGTTTTATATAGAATACAAATTATTTGAAAATATATTTATTAAAATTATTGTTTTACTAAATTATACAACTAGTGCTCAACACCACAATGATTTTTACCAATCAAAGTTTTTAAATGCAGTGTAATATAAAGATCAGGTGTAACATAAAATTTTTGTTGTTTTGTTATTTTTTTTAAAAAATATTTTCTAACTTAAAATTTTATCTATGAAACCACCTTTTTTTTTTTAAAAAAAAACTCCTTGTAAAGTTTTACTATATATTATGCCTCACCCTAACCCTAACTATTAACTCTAACTTAACATTTATTAACTTTAACTTTTGTTTATTTTTTTTAGTTATTTTTTTGATTTATCTTCATATTATTCCACATACCAGTATTGAACATTAGTGTTGTGATATATTCCTACTAAAACCTATTATCCAAAAATAAATTCTAATTACAATCAATGCATGATTTTATTTTTTTCATTAAGGTTAGAATTTTATATTTAGTATTATAATTATGTTCCTTTATTTATACGTTCTTTTTGATTATTTCTTTTGTAGTATTTGTAATTAATTTAGTTGGTAAAATCTTTAAAAGATCTTAATTTATATACCATTGAAAAGACTATTTATTCTTCCAATCTGAGCCACAAGATTCTATTACATAAAAAATAAATTGTAAATTTTAATACTTGTAAGTTATAAATTTTTAGGGCAACAAAGAACATATACTATGAATTAAAAATGTTCTGTATAATAACACCACTTCTCCAAGATCTTTATTCTTTTTTTGAAGTTCAATTCCAAATCCTGTACAAATCTCCATTTATTTGAAAAGGAGATAAAATCTAATTTTTATTCTATAATTTGGAAAAATGGTATAAAAATAGATTCAGACCTATTCTGTAAATGTTCAGAAAGGATTTTATTACTATATTGTTCGATTATATGATTTTGAAGGTTTTTATATTGTGATTTTGTACTTTTATTACTTCAATAAAATCTGCAACCAACTTGTCATAATTATCTTTATGTGTTGGTCCGCTATTTTCTCTAAAGCCTGCTTCCTATAATGAATTCTATATATAAAAAATATATAATAGAATTATTTTTATTTTAATCTCTCAACAGAATGATAAATACCCAATACAAGAAGTTATATGCTTTTTCAAGACAATTAACTCAAGATCAGTTTGCTTTGTTTTTATAATTAGTATTTGATCAATTTTTACTACTTTAAGCAGACAAATTTTAATAATACTTAACAGAGAAATAGTTAAATAGTTTATTAGTTTAAATTTTACTATAAAAATACAGTATTAGACATTCTTGCATAGGGCCCAACAACAAATATATCAATAGTTCTTTCAGATTAGCACATTTCTAAAAAGCAAGTTACTCACATATCGCTATTGTAACAAGAAATTTTAGATTAAATAGATTGAATATAATAACAAAATTAATAACATGCAAAGGAACTTAAGTATCCTTGATACATCTGCCTATATAAATAGTTTCATTATTGTAAATATTGATATTTGTAAGATAATTTTGAATAATTTTTTTCTTATTATTCTGTTACAAAATAAAAATTCTTTAATACACAAAATTTCAAATACTGTATAAAAATACAATTATTAATTATTTAAATTACTTGTATTTCTTTAGCTAATTTTTGCAAAAGATTGCACAATCCAAAAACTTTACAGGTCCTATTCTTTAAAAAGATAATAAATGCTAATAAGGTCTAATAATAATAATACTTTAAAAAAGATTTAGCTGATTTGTTAATATTTTTAATGGTACCTTTTAATATATTTATTAAATAATTAAGCTCAACTATTGGAATAAGGTTCTCAGTGCATAGATTATCTGGACAAGGGGATACATTGTTCTTTCAAAATCTAAAATGCCCACTATAGGGAGCTACAACAAAATAAATATTAACATGAAACATTAATATTAGGGTTCCTCGAATTCAAATTAAATCAAATATTGGATCAATTTGAATTTGATCAAATCAAATTGACCCTGATTTGAATTTGATTTGATTCAAATATTTGAATTTGAATTTGATTTGAATTTGAATTTTTAATAGTAATTTTCAAATCAAATCAAATTTGGCCATATTTGAATTTGATCAAATCAAATATAGTCAAATTTGAATTTGAATTGATTAAATATTTGATTCAAATATTTGAAGATCAAATCAAATTGTGGAACCCTAATTAATATAATAAATTAATAATAAATAGCTTACTCATTACATGCAGACTTATTTATTTTTTGAATGTTTTCTGCAATTCATAATAGTGTTTGTAGTTTGTATAGTATTATCAACTATGAGATTTTTTTAATAGTTCTTTTCTCAGAATCATTATCCTAAAAAAATATTAATTAGTTCAGCTAATTTATTCACAACTTCTAATTAAAAAAAAAGAAAAGAATACTTATTAGTACCTTTTTTTGATATCTGTTTACCAATAATCCAGTAATAATCCCACATTAAAAGTGCTATACTAATCTCAAAAGTTGGCTAATATAAGTGCATTGGAGTGCTAACAATTTTTTACTATTTTGTGATTGCTAATCAGATCAAGCATTCTAATAAAAAGAACCTAGAATTAGTTATATTCTTGACTCACTAACAGTCAAATTAAATAATAAATTAATCCTACAAGGTTGACTTAAAGTTTTGAATGTAGTCAATTTCAAAGATTTTCTGTGCCCCTGTAAAGCTAATGTTAGATCAACCCAAAGTCTTGAATGTTAGGCAATCTCAAAGATTTTTTGTGTTCCAATATTAGCTTTGCAATTATTTCAAAGCCTTGAATAACACAAGACTCAATGTCTTCTGCCATACTACCATGGA
Source organism: Gigaspora rosea (assembly GCA_003550325.1). NCBI lineage: Eukaryota > Fungi > Glomeromycota > Glomeromycetes > Diversisporales > Gigasporaceae > Gigaspora > Gigaspora rosea. Next base: position 193,624 of record QKWP01000013.1, on the reverse strand, counting down.
TTCTTTATTTGTTTTTTAGTAAAAAAAAAACCAACATGCTTTTTGTATTTATCTTTAGAAATTGCTTGACCTTTTTTTTAAAGTTTTCTTTGTATATTTGGTTGGACACAATAGTTTTTACTGTGCCTCTTAATATTTTATATATTATAAATAATAAAAATTAATTACAGACTTAGGGTCTTTTATTTATTTGTACTGGTAATACAAAATCCTAAAAAGGTATTTACCAATTAGTGAGTTTGAAGTTTTATCATTCTGAATAGCCTAACATGAATTCTAATATATGCATGCACCAAAACTAGTATTTTATTGACTGATTTGGTTTGACCCCAAAATTAGTCAATTATAATTAAGAATTATTTGTCATTAAAATTTGTTACAAGGTAAGTTTTTTCAAAAAGAGGCTTTAAACTTACTTTGAAGCCATAATTAAATGTATAGAATATTGCAATATCTGCATGTTTAATTATTAGCTAAAGGTAGATTAGGCTGTTTCAATCTATAATTTCATTTAACATTCTCTTACAAAGCTTAAGTATAGTGGAAGAAGAGATCAAATTAAACAAATATATTAAAAATTGCAAAAATAATTGCATTATTATTGGTTTACTTATAAACATGTAACATATTAGAATTCTGAGATGCAATGTATGTTCTGATTTGCCTGTTTAATTTTAGAGTGAACTCTTGGAGCTGGAGAGGTGAGAACATTAAATAAAATTGTAATTTCAAACAGCCTTAAAAAGACTGTTTGCTGAAAAATTACTGCTAAATTTGCCTTTATCTATTATACAACAAATCATTCAATAGCAATACTGCTTTTTCTTTTTTAATCTATATTCATAGTAAAATAATATTATTCTTATTTACACTTTTGCTATATTATAATTTATTATACCAACAATGCTTTATAAGAATTTCACAATGTGGACTTGGTGCTAAGAAAAGGAATGAATTTGACAAAAAATATAATAATTACAAAAAATTAATTATTTTTCAAACTATTAAAGGAAGGGTGTATATAGATCATTTTTTATATAATCTATATAGTATATTAGATTTTTACATAGCAATAATAAAAATGTTTCTGATAAAACTTTTAGCAACTGAGCCAATTTGTATCAAATTTGTTTGACATGTAGATCAAAAGAGGTTATTTATAATAATGAAGTTTTGCAATATATATTGCTTTAAAAAAATAACTTTATCAAAGTTTTCTAGGGGTTATACAAAGAATTGTTAATTCTGATTGGTTGTATCATATGATGCTTACATGTAAATCATATGATATTAGTTTTACAAAGTTGATCTACAATCTATTTTATATGAATTTGGAAATGTTGCCACCCTACCCTTAAATGAAATTATGTGATTTTGGTACTATTTAATTCATCTCATTGAGATGAATCAAATGGTACCAAAATCACATAATTTGTTTAATAGTTTGGAAGATAATAATTTTTTGTAATCATTATTTTTTTGTCAAATTCATCCCTTTTCTCAGCACCAAGCTTATGTATTTTGAGTTGTATAGATTCTATTTTTTATTTGTTACACTATCAATTTCAAAATTTATTGAATTCAGTTTCTGAAAACCCAATTTTACATGATTAATGGATTAGCCTTTGATGCTATTTTTTATTTTATGAAAATTGAATCACTAACAGGGCTTGAAAATAAATATTGTAGATATTTTTTATTTGGTAGAAAATCACTTTGTAAAATTAAAGAAACAAAATAATATATGAGTTAACTCAATAGTAAGTAGCTAGGATTCTTTACAGTTGGCATACTCACTATAATTTGTGATTATGATATAAATTTCAAGTATTTAATTGTAAATTATCAATGAATTTTAATAAATTAAAAGTTTTAATTGAATAAATTTTATTTATCAATTATGTTTAATTACTTTTTTTTAAAAAAAGAGTAAATCTATTTATCACCAGTGGTGGCAGTTCCGTGCCAATAAGAATCAAGATCAGGTGTAACGTTACACCTGATCGTGTAACATGAAAAACGCTGTTTTCAAAAATATCGCGATAACTGAAAATTTGACTACCTTTTTTCTAGCAAAAACAAAATTTCCTTGTGAAATTTTACTATAGGTACCTCTAGCACTCCTCTAGCGCTAACCCTTCCTCTGACTATACTCTAACCTTAACGATAATAAATTTACACGCGTTTATGTTTGTACATTACACATGGGCGTGTCACCGCCGGTGACAAGCACATTTTTTCTTAAAAAAAACTTAATGCAGTTTAAAGAAAAGGATTCAGAAAAAATCGATAGTTCCTCAGATATTACTCAAATAGCCGCCAACAATGCTACCCAACTGTATTTAGAAGATAACAAGTCGCAGGACTTTGTTAATGAAATTGTTAAAGAAATGTATGATCTTTATAATGAAGAAAGGTCAAAAAACCGAAATAAAGATTTAATCCTTGACATATTAGAACAATTTCTAATAAAGAAAAAGCAAAATCCAAACAATATTATCAATTATTGTATAGTTGCTTATGATATTGTAACTATTAAGGTGGGAGAGCGTATACGTTTCACCAATTTAACTCTAATAGTTACTAGGAGATAGGTTTCTGATTTACTCGAATAAAGGTCTCTTCAGCACTACACTAGCTTACTTCCTTATTTTTCTTTAAGTAAAATCGAAGAAAACTTCTATATTGTATTTTATTGTATTGTATTGGGTTCTATTGTATTGGATCGGGTTCTCTCCCTTTATTGAAGTCAAATTCATTCGTTTATATACATTTGAACTAATTAGGGACACGTTAACGTGCTAATTGACACGTTAACGTGTTGTTTACTACACGACGTGCTAACACAACTAAGCCTAGCACGTTAACGTGCTATCGAGAATATTCGAAATTTGCGCCCCTTAACACGTATACGTGCTAACACGTAACGTGTTATGAAGATTTTATAAAAAGGGGTGATTATATGTCTATCATCAAGTTTACACGGATTTTGACTAACATTTAATGAAATATACAAAAATAGAAAATGAAGTTATCTATACTAAATAAAGAGAAGATCTATCTACGGGGGGGGGTAAACTAATCGGGAAATCCGAATCTTCTAATGTCACAATTTCGAATTGTGACAATATGAATGTCCAATTTTTTTCCATATTGTATATCTGAAACCAAATCGGACTTTCAATCGTCAGACAACTATACAATAATATTTGATTGGCCGAGAATCGGCCAATCAAATTTTACATCTAGCATGTGATCAGAAAAATATTCACGATATTGAAAATCAATAACTATATAATATTGTTTAAATAATCAAATCAATCCTATAATTCAAATTATTCTCGTAAATTGTTATCATCTTGGTAAATGGGTCGAAAAGGATGAACATAAGGCATTCATTTATTATCAAAAATCAGCAGAGGTGGGGACACAACTGGAACAAGTAATGTTGGATATTATTATCAACGTGGAATTGAAGTTGAAAGGGATGAACATAAGGATTCGTTTATTATCAAAAATCAACAGAGTTGGGAACGCAACTGGAGCGCTTAATGTTGAAATTGTTATCTGCATGGAATTGGAGTTGAAAAGGATGAATATAAAGCATTCGATTACTACCAAATATCAGCAGAGATGGGAAACGCAAGTGGAATATATCTTGTTGGATATTGTCATGATGAAGGAATTGGAGTTAAAAAAGATGAACATAAGGCATTCATTAATTATCAAAAATCAGCAGAGATCAAGTGGAATTGGAGTCGAAAGGGATGAACATAAAGCATTCGTTTAGTTGAAGAGATGGGAACACAACCGGAGCACTTAATGTTGGAAGTTGTTATCAACATGGAATTGGAGTTGAAAAAGATGAACATAAGGCATTCGTTTATTATCAAAAATCAGCAGAGATGGGGGACATGACTGGAACAAGTAATGTTGGATATTTTTATGGACATGGAATTGGGGTTGAAAGGGATGAACATAAGGCATTCATTTATTATCAAAAATCAGCAGAGATGGGGAACGCAACTGGAGCACTTAATGTTGGATATTGTTATCAACATGGAATTGGAGTTGAAAAGGATGAACATAAAGCATTCATTTATTATCAAAAATCAGCAGACATTGGGGACGCAAGTGGAACATATAATGTTGGATATTGTTTTGATAAAGGAATTGGAGTTGAAAAGGATGAACATAAGGCATTCATTTATTTTCAAAAATCGGCAGAGATGGGGACGCAGATGGAACAAATGAAGTTGGATATTGTTATAATCATGGAATTGGAGTTGAAAAGGATGAACATAAAGCATTCGTTTATTATCAGAAATCAGCAGAGATGGGGAACGTAGGTGGAAAATATAATGTCGGTTATTGTTATGATGAAGGAATTGGAGTTGAAAAGGATGAACAAAAAGCATTCATTTATTTTCAAAAATCAGCAGAGATGGGGGACGCAAGTGGAAAAAATAGTGTTGGATATTGTTATCAACATAGAATTGGAGTTGAAAGGGATGAACATAAAGCATTCATTTATTATCAAAATCAGCAGAGATGGGGAATGCAATTGGAGCACATAATGTTGGAAATTGTTATCAAAATGGAATTGGAGTTGATATGGATGAACATAAGGCATTCATTTATTTTTCAAAATCTGCAGAAATGGGAGACGTACGTGGAATGTCTTCGGTTGCAGAATGTTATCGAAATGGAATTGGAATAATAAGAGATCTAGATAAGGCCAAATACTGGTATCAAAGGTAAATATAAAATTTAAATTTGAGCTGATGTATCACAATCAAATCGTAAGATCTAGCGTAATTGAAAATAAAGTGCACATACTTTAGTTTCATGGTTAGAGTTAAAATAAGATTGATAAAATTTTTAGAAGCTGGATTCATAAGAGTATCCAAGTTTTAAAAAAATAGTTACGCCTGCACTTGGTATTTGCTTAGTTGACCTGATGCCTCCAGATCAACAAATTATAATACTCATTAATTATATATTCTACGTATATAATATGCATATAATGCTTATTTAATAACTACTTTAAATCTTTGATTATGGAAAAAGATTTAACAATAAGTATTATATTATAATTAAGAGGTTGTTAAATATAGCAGGTTAATATGATTGGCCAATTAGATCACAGGATCTTGTGCAACAAAACGAACGAAAAATTAGGAAAAATTACAAAAAAAATCAAAAATTTTAAATAACTTGAAATTTCATTAAGTAAACTAGTCTTGGGCTTCTAATTAAAAGTTTTTAGCGCTTAATTTTGCATATATATATGCACCCTCTAACCTAATATTAATACTAGTTCGGACCCTAACCCTAACTAATAATCATTTTAATTTTTTTTTTAAATATTAACCTGCGATATCGCAACATGCTAAATTTATCAAATCCTATAATTAATTGTTTTAAAAGATATTAATATCAAATTATTTACAGTATAATTTTTATAAACAAATAATAGGCATAAACGAGTGGATACATGATTCGGAAATTAATGACGACTTGAAAAAAATATTAATAGAAAATAAATACAGTATCAGATATCTTGGATTTCTTATGATGAATTTAAAGATATTAAAGAGATAGGTAAAGGTGGATTTGCAACTGTATATTTTGCCGGCTGGTATGATAAAAGTAAACATATATTTAGAAATGTTGCGCTTAAATTGCTTCATAATTCAAATAATTATCACGAAGAATTTATAAAAGATGTATTTATTAAATATTTTTATTATCAATCATGATTTATTGTTTATATTATCATTCTGAATATATAATTCATTTTAATAACAAGTTAAAAGCATATTGTGATATTGGTCTTAAGGATCCAGCATTTTTAAAATGTTTTGGTATATTAAGAGACGAAGTTTCTAAAGATTATATTCTTGTCATGAAATTTGCATTGTTAGGTTGTTTGCGCAAAAATCTACGCGATATAGCAAAAATGGAATAGAAAGATAAATTAAATCTATTGCATCAGATCTTTAGATAATTCATATGATCTTGTTCATCGGGATTTACATAGTGGAAATATACTATTAAATAGCTTTAAAAGTGCATACATTGCAGATTTAGGACTTTCAATAACAGTTAATATTGAATTAAAATCAAAATCAGATGGAATGTGTGGAGTTTTACCTTACATTGCCCCTGAAATTTTGAACAAACAACCATATACTAAAGCATCAGATATTTATTCATTTGTATAATTATGTGGGAAATTTTATATGGTAATCCTGTGGCTTTTGTGCAAGAATCCAAATTACAATCTAAATTACAATATCAGTTCAAAGTATGTGATGGCTTACGACCACCTGTTTACGAAAGTTCAGCAACATGCTATGTAGATTTAATGAAGAAATGTTGGCATACAGAACCAGAAAAANGCTGGAACAAGTAATGTTGGATATTTTTATGGACATGGAATTGGGGTTGAAAGGGATGAACATAAGGCATTCATTTATTATCAAAAATCAGCAGAGATGGGGAACGCAACTGGAGCACTTAATGTTGGATATTGTTATCAACATGGAATTGGAGTTGAAAAGGATGAACATAAAGCATTCATTTATTATCAAAAATCAGCAGACATTGGGGACGCAAGTGGAACATATAATGTTGGATATTGTTTTGATAAAGGAATTGGAGTTGAAAAGGATGAACATAAGGCATTCATTTATTTTCAAAAATCGGCAGAGATGGGGACGCAGATGGAACAAATGAAGTTGGATATTGTTATAATCATGGAATTGGAGTTGAAAAGGATGAACATAAAGCATTCGTTTATTATCAGAAATCAGCAGAGATGGGGAACGTAGGTGGAAAATATAATGTCGGTTATTGTTATGATGAAGGAATTGGAGTTGAAAAGGATGAACAAAAAGCATTCATTTATTTTCAAAAATCAGCAGAGATGGGGGACGCAAGTGGAAAAAATAGTGTTGGATATTGTTATCAACATAGAATTGGAGTTGAAAGGGATGAACATAAAGCATTCATTTATTATCAAAATCAGCAGAGATGGGGAATGCAATTGGAGCACATAATGTTGGAAATTGTTATCAAAATGGAATTGGAGTTGATATGGATGAACATAAGGCATTCATTTATTTTTCAAAATCTGCAGAAATGGGAGACGTACGTGGAATGTCTTCGGTTGCAGAATGTTATCGAAATGGAATTGGAATAATAAGAGATCTAGATAAGGCCAAATACTGGTATCAAAGGTAAATATAAAATTTAAATTTGAGCTGATGTATCACAATCAAATCGTAAGATCTAGCGTAATTGAAAATAAAGTGCACATACTTTAGTTTCATGGTTAGAGTTAAAATAAGATTGATAAAATTTTTAGAAGCTGGATTCATAAGAGTATCCAAGTTTTAAAAAAATAGTTACGCCTGCACTTGGTATTTGCTTAGTTGACCTGATGCCTCCAGATCAACAAATTATAATACTCATTAATTATATATTCTACGTATATAATATGCATATAATGCTTATTTAATAACTACTTTAAATCTTTGATTATGGAAAAAGATTTAACAATAAGTATTATATTATAATTAAGAGGTTGTTAAATATAGCAGGTTAATATGATTGGCCAATTAGATCACAGGATCTTGTGCAACAAAACGAACGAAAAATTAGGAAAAATTACAAAAAAAATCAAAAATTTTAAATAACTTGAAATTTCATTAAGTAAACTAGTCTTGGGCTTCTAATTAAAAGTTTTTAGCGCTTAATTTTGCATATATATATGCACCCTCTAACCTAATATTAATACTAGTTCGGACCCTAACCCTAACTAATAATCATTTTAATTTTTTTTTTAAATATTAACCTGCGATATCGCAACATGCTAAATTTATCAAATCCTATAATTAATTGTTTTAAAAGATATTAATATCAAATTATTTACAGTATAATTTTTATAAACAAATAATAGGCATAAACGAGTGGATACATGATTCGGAAATTAATGACGACTTGAAAAAAATATTAATAGAAAATAAATACAGTATCAGATATCTTGGATTTCTTATGATGAATTTAAAGATATTAAAGAGATAGGTAAAGGTGGATTTGCAACTGTATATTTTGCCGGCTGGTATGATAAAAGTAAACATATATTTAGAAATGTTGCGCTTAAATTGCTTCATAATTCAAATAATTATCACGAAGAATTTATAAAAGATGTATTTATTAAATATTTTTATTATCAATCATGATTTATTGTTTATATTATCATTCTGAATATATAATTCATTTTAATAACAAGTTAAAAGCATATTGTGATATTGGTCTTAAGGATCCAGCATTTTTAAAATGTTTTGGTATATTAAGAGACGAAGTTTCTAAAGATTATATTCTTGTCATGAAATTTGCATTGTTAGGTTGTTTGCGCAAAAATCTACGCGATATAGCAAAAATGGAATAGAAAGATAAATTAAATCTATTGCATCAGATCTTTAGATAATTCATATGATCTTGTTCATCGGGATTTACATAGTGGAAATATACTATTAAATAGCTTTAAAAGTGCATACATTGCAGATTTAGGACTTTCAATAACAGTTAATATTGAATTAAAATCAAAATCAGATGGAATGTGTGGAGTTTTACCTTACATTGCCCCTGAAATTTTGAACAAACAACCATATACTAAAGCATCAGATATTTATTCATTTGTATAATTATGTGGGAAATTTTATATGGTAATCCTGTGGCTTTTGTGCAAGAATCCAAATTACAATCTAAATTACAATATCAGTTCAAAGTATGTGATGGCTTACGACCACCAGTTCACGAAGGTACAGCAATATTTTATGTAAATTTAAAGAAGAAATGTTGGCATACAGAACCAGAAAAACGACCAACAGCAAATGAAGTTTACGAAATTTTTTCAGAATGCCAAAATAACGAAAGTATTTTATTAGAATTATCGAAATCTGATAAAAAGCCACAAAATATAAGAAATGAAGATATGCAAATTAACATTGATTCACTTTATAAAAGTAAATTTATTTCATTTAATAGTGCTTATCAAGGTAATTATAATGTTTTATTTTTAAAAAAGCATTAAATTATATTTTAACATAGTTTAAATAATTCTTTTGTAGACAGTAATTTGCATGATTTGGAAATATCGGATATTGTTGATGAATAAGTGCAACCCTTCAATATTGATAAGGAAGAATAAATTATGCTTTACGACAAAATATAATAGAATCTTACAAAGAATCATGACGTTGCTTATATAAAACCTTTACGTCTGATAGGTTTAAGTCGAAATTTTTTCTTTATATTGTTATCATTTCTTTGTATTACAGTAGTATTAATTTCTGTTATATTAATAAATTTTGATCAATAAATTTTGAATACGCAATTTTTAAATGGACTCTTATATTTGCAATTAATAAAGATATAGTAAACGAATTAGCCGCTTTCTTTGTTGTCATATCATTATTATATCAACAATTGCAACGATATTTAGTTATAACATATTCTAATAAAATTCATTATCTGCTTAGCCATATAAGAATTTAGGGGATAAATTGAAAGATAAATCTTTTTTCAAAACACTGACATTCATTCTAATTATATCGAATCAATTATTTTCCAGACTTTTAATTATAAACAATAATTGGAAAAGAATGATATGTTATAAATTTGTCTCGATTGCATAAAATATAAATGCCATAACTATTTAGCATTCATAGGACGACTTTCATATGATTGGCTATCATCTTAAATTTAATTTTATTATTTATACTGTTTAAACTACTTTAAAACAAAAAACATATGATAAAATAAGAATAGCTGAAAAATTTATTGGAGCTGTAAGACTTTATTGTCGAAATGTATTTTTAACTTTTATCTTTTTTATCTGTTTTGAAAAGTCATTACTATGCCAACTTTATTAAATAATGAAGTATCCTACAACTCCGACAAACTTCTCTGTATAATTTATCCTAGTTTATTTTGTGTCGTTTTTATTTTTTGAAAATTATTTTAAACTGAAAAATAATGTAGGATTAAATTAAAATGATAAGTCGTCCTACGAAACAATCACATTGAAATTGAGCCAATTTACCTGAATGACCGTATAATCAAAATTTTATACTTAAAAAACTAATCAAATGCAAATTCAAAATTTTCAGACACAAATTATTCGAATGCAAGTATAAAATTTTCAAAATCATATTCTACAATTATTTATTATTCCATTGAATTTGTCAATTATTAAATTAAAGTTTGTCAAAAATTTTTGATTTCAAATAATAAATTGTCAGTGTCTTACTTGAAATTTCATAACGTAAGCAAATTAAATCATCCACTCGAGAGTTTTCTACAAATGTCTTTTCGCAATGCAGAATCTTTGTCAATTTATCAAACGTGCTTATCAGTTTTTAGAACTTTACTTGAAACATTTAAATTTTAAACTTTTATTTTCGAAGTTTAATAGATCTATGAAAGCACAAAAACGGCATATTTTGGTAACTTTTAACATAATAAGAAGAGTTGCAACCATGTTTTATTATCATACGTATAGACTTTTATCTAATTAAATGCTGTAGCAGTCGCGCTTGTATTCAGGTATGCCTGATTCGTGGTATTATAATAAGAAAATCAGAACTTTTTATAAAAACTGCTTCTTGAATACTAAAAAGCTTTCTTTGAACAATTTTATGATGCAAACCACTTATATCTAGTCCTAATAACCAAAGATGACGTCGAAACGAAACCTACCCGAAACTAGTTTCGGAAGGGTTCTAATCCGAAACTAGTTTCGGATTTTTTTAAAAAAAAATCGAAACTCCCAAACCCGAAACCCGAAACTATAATCCGAGACCCAAAACTATAATACGAAACACAAAAATATAATATTGAAGCTTTTAAAATTTATTAAAAGTTGACTTATTTTTAATGAACCCAAGATATAAAAATTTTTTGAATAAATTATAACATTATAGATCATTTTTTTAAATTGAATTTTTTGCAATTTTCACTGCCTCAGTTTGTTTGGATTTTTTTTTTTAAAGCTGGTCAACTTTATTTTTAATATCATATCGTTATTACAACTGATATCAAAATTCTAGGAGGATAGAAAAAATTGCCAATGAAGAATCGATAAGTATTTGATGCCTTTTGATATCAACAATTTATTTATTTCTGCGGTAACTTATCAATTCTATCATTAGTAGTACTAATTACTTATTATTACTTGATATTGTATCCAGCTTTTACGTAGTAAGTAAAAAAAAACTGATGCTTGCAAACCAACCTTGATTGTAAGAAAATGGACTCCGGAATTATACCTTTCATGTTGTACTTGTGAATTATAACAACAAAAGGGACTGCCAAAATAGCGTTGGATATTCAAATTTTATTAAATTCTTGAAGGAGATATATAACATACATCAGTGCGATTGATGTATATTGATAGCATACATTAGTGCTTTGATGTATAATTGAAAGAGATATATAATACATTAATGCAATCAATGCATATGGAAGTTTGGTAGTTTTTGGTGTTAAGGTGAGGTTTCGAATGAGGTTTCGGGTTTTGGATGAGGTTTCGAGTTTCGGATAAGGTTTCGTTTTTCGGATAAGGTTTCGGAAGTTATAATCCGAAGACCGAATCTTTCGGATTTTGCACAAAAGGGTTTCTGCGCCAATTTAGAAGAGAATAAACAAACAAATTATTGATGTTTTAGTAGTTTCGGGGTTTAGGCTGAGGTTTCGGGTTTTGTCGAGGTTTCGGGTTTCAGTTGAGGTTCGAGTTTCGGATAAGGTTTCGGAAGCTATATCCGAAACCCGAAACTTTCGGAATCGCCAAAAAAGGTTTCGGTTAATAACCAAACCCAAAACACTTTCAATCAATTTGTATCCAAGATTTTGTTAACTATACCAGGAAGGATTGAACATACGAAGAACTTCGCCTAAATTTCATCCACTACAAAAATGCCGAACTATGACCATTCCAATTTTTTTCAATTTTAAATTTATCTTTTTAATACCGGTAGTATTTTTTCTATTAAAATTACTACACATAATCGTGTAACTTTAAAGATTCAAATCGATTTAGTCGGCTATAATCTGTTATCGTTAGTTGACTAATTAGTTGTCTAATAATTGTAGTTGATTAGATTGACTTTTTAATTGATTAAACTGATTCCAATCCCTAATGTGAACCAACATTATTAATTTGTTATGTTGAATCATACAGAATAGACAGTTTGTATAGAATTTTGATAGTAAATATTTGCATTTATTTTCACTTCGGCACCTTTTATAGTTTTACTGTCTTTCACCTTCGTTTATATTCATTTATATCTTTCATTAATTTTGATTGTATTACCAATTTCACCATCCTTCACTAATTTCGCAATGCTGCCTGTTACGTTTTTGGCAAAAGTTGAAACTAGGTTTATTTCGCCTACGCAAGACCTGCAGATTTCGTATAGCAATTCAACATTCAAGTAATATAAAAATTTGTTAGCACCTATTCGACCTAAAGAAAAATACAATAATTACTTGTAATGTGCTATAATAAAAAATCCAATCATATCAGAATAATGAGCTTCAAGAGATAAATATCTATATTATGTTATATTGTGATTTACCATTGGATCCTATTGAGAACTCACCCTCAAAACAATGTACATATCAGGTTTACTTGGTTTCAATAAATTAAAATAAATAAAATAAAGTTATTACGTTGTTTCTTTTTTTCCTTCTTTTCGAAAGGCATAAGTAATTAATATAAGATCAATACTATCTTTCTCTATGGTTGCGTCTGTATTATTTAAGTACGTACATGTGTATGCGGCAATTGTTTAAATGTACGTTGCGCAACGTAATACTGTATATATCTTCAATAAATTTGATGCATTCTTATGTACTGTAACACAACCTTTCTTGCAGCAAGATGTCAAATTACAACAATATATTCGAAAAGGATTCAGAAAAAATCGATAATTCCTCAGATATTACTCAAATAACCAACAATGATGCCCAACTGTATTTAGAAGATAATAAGTCGCAGGACTTTGTTAATGAAATTGTTAAAGAAATGTGTAATCTGTATAATAAAGAAAGGTCAAAAAACCGAAATGAAGATTTAATCCTTGACATATTAGAACAATTTCTAATAAAGAAAAAGCAAAATACAAACGACATTATCAATTATTGTTTAAATAATCAAATCAATCCTATAATTCAAATCATTCTGGCAAATTGTTATCATTATGGTAAATGGGTCGTAAAGGATGAGCATAAGGCATTCGTTTATTTTCAAAAATCAGCAGATATGGGAACGCTGATGGAATCAATGATGTTGGATATTATTTTTATCATGGAATTGGAGTTGAAAAGGATGAACACAAGGCATTTGTTTATTATCAAAAATCAGCAGATATGGGGAACTCTGATGGAACATATAATGTTGGATATTGTTATCGTCATGGAATTGGAGTTAAAAAGGATGAACATAAGGCATTCGTTTATTATCAAAAATCTGCAAAGATGGGAAACGCGAGTAGAACAAATCAAGTTGGATATTGTTATCAACATGGAATTGGTGTTGAAAAGGATGAACATAAGGCATTCGTTTATTATCAAAAATCTGCAGAGATGGGGGATGCATCTGGAATAAATCAGGTTGGATATTGTTATCAACATGGAATTGGTGTTGAAAAGGATGAACACAAGGCATTCATTTATTATCAAAAATCTGCAGAAATGGGGGACGCAATTGGAACAAGTCAAGTTGGATATTGTTATAATATTGGGATTGGAGTTGAAAAGGATTTGCATAAGGCATTTATTTATTATCAAAAATCTGCAGAGATGGGGAATGCAGTAGCAAATTATAATGTTGGAAATTGTTACCATTATGGAATTGGAGTTGATATGGATGAGCATAAGGCATTCATTTATTTTCAAAAATCTGCGGAAATGGGATACGTTTGTGCAATGTCATAGATTGCAGAATGTTACCGAAATGGAATTGGAATAACAAGGGATCTGGATAAAGCCAAATACTGGTATCAAAGGTAAATATAATTTTAAAATTGAGCTAGTGTATTAAGACGTATTACAACCCAATAATAAAATCAGGCGTAATTAAAAACAAAGTGCACATACTTAGATTCATGGTTAGAGTTAAAATAAGATTAGAGAGATGTTCTAAAATTTTCAGAAAAGTGAATTCAAAAGTGTATCTTCAACTCATAAGAAAGATTGTTACAACCGATTACCTGATGTCTCCAGATCAACAAAATAATACACATTAATTACATAACTGTATATATAATATGCATATAATACTTATTTAATAACTACTTTAAATCCTTGATTAGGGAAAAAGATTTAACAATAGGTATTATGCGTACCATAATTAATTTTTGTAAAATACTGTATATTGATATTGAATTATTTACTAATAATTTTTATAAATAAATATAGGCACAAAGGAGTGGATACATAATTCAAAAATTAATGCCGACTTGAAAAAACTATTAATAGAAAATAAATGTCAGATATCTTGGATTTCTTATGATGAATTTAAAGATTTTAAAGAGATAGGTAATGGTGGATTTGCAACTGTATATGCTACCATCTGGTATAATAAAAGTCAAAATTTAAGTAGAACTGTTGCACTTAAATTACTTCATAAATCAAATAATTATCACGAAGAATTTATAAGAGAGGTAATCTTTATGAAATACTATTATTAATTATATTATTCGTTATTTCATTTATATTAATATATGAATATTTTATTTTGACAATAAGTTAAAAGCATATTGTGATATTGGGCCTAAGAATCCAACATTTTTAAAATGTTTGGGTATATCAAGAGACGAAGCTTCTAAAGATTATATTCTTGTCATGGAATATGCGTCATTAGGATGTTTGCGCAAAAATCTACGCGATATAGCAAAAATGGAATGGAAAGATAAATTAAATCTGTTACAATGTATTGCGTCAGATCTTCAGATAATTCATTTTCATGATCTTGTTCATCGGGATTTACATAGTGGAAATATACTTTTATATTTCTTTAATATTGCATACATTTCAGATTTAGGACTTTCGATAACAGCTAATATTGAATTAAAATCAAAACCAGATGGAATTTGTGGAATTTTACCATATATTGCACCTGAAATTTTGAAAAAACAACCATATACTAAAGCATCAGATATTTATTCATTTGGTATAATTATGTGGGAAATTTTATATGGTAAACCTGTAGCTTTTGTGCAAGAATCCAAATTACAATCTAAATTACAATATCAGTTCCAAGTATGTGATGGCTTAAGACCTCCTGTTCACGAAAATACAGCAATATGCTATGTAGATTTAATGGAGAAATGTTGGCATACAGAACCAGAAAAACGACCAACGGCAAATGAAGTTTACGAAATTTTTTCAGAATGGCAGAATAACGAAAGTATTTTATTAGAATTATCGGAATCTGATAAAAAGCCGCAAAATATAAAAAATCAAGATACGCAAATGAATATTGATTCACTCTATAAAAGTAGTTTTATTTAATTTTATAGCCCTCATCAAGGTAATATAAAGTTTTATTAAAAATAATAATTTATATTTTAACAGTGTTTAAATAATTCTTTTGTAGATAGTAATTTGCATGATTTGGAAATATCGGATATTGCTGATGAATAAGTGCAACCCTTCAATTTTGGAACAGAAAATAAAGAAGATAAATTATGCTTTACGATAAAATACAATAGAATCTTATAAAGAATCATGAAATTGCTTATATATCAACGTATGTCTCTTTTAATTTAAAATTTAAATTTTCTTTTATTTGATAGCAATTCTTTGTATTAGTATTAATTTCTGTTATTTTAATAAATTTTGATTAATAAATTTTGAATACGCAATTTTTAAATGGACTCTTATTAATTGTAATTAATAAAGATATAGTAAACGAATTAGCCGCTTTCTTTGTTATCATATCATTATTATATCAACAACTGTAACAATATTTAGTTATAGCATATTCTAATAGAATTCATTATCTATTCAGCCATATAAAAATTTAGGGATAAATTGAAAAGATAAAAGTTTTTTTTCAGAACACCG
Organism: Gigaspora rosea; assembly: GCA_003550325.1. NCBI lineage: Eukaryota > Fungi > Glomeromycota > Glomeromycetes > Diversisporales > Gigasporaceae > Gigaspora > Gigaspora rosea. Next base: position 177,484 of record QKWP01000013.1, on the reverse strand, counting down.
ACATACATTCTAATTATATCGAACCAATTATTTTTCCAGACTTTTAATTATAAACATTAATTGGAAGAGAATGATATGTGTTTAAAAATTTGTCTCGATTGCATAAATGTAAATGCCTTAACTATTTAGCATTCATAGGACGACTTTCATATGATTGGCTATCATCTTCAATTTAATTTTATTATTTATACTGTTTAAACTATTTTAAAACAAAAAACATATGATAAAATAAGAATAGCTGAAAATTTTATTGGAATTGTAAGGCTTTATTGTAGTTGTAAGACTTTATTATCGAAAAGTATTTTTAACTTTTATCTTTTTTATTTGTTTTGTAAAGTCATTACTATGCCAACTTTATTAAAAAGAAGAGTCCTACAACTCCGACAAACTTCTCTGTATAATTTATCCTAGTTTATTATGTGTCATTTTTTATTTTTTGAAAATTATATTAAACTGAATAAATAATGAAAGATTGAAGATATCCAATACATAAAAGTTGTCCTACGAAACAATTATTGTACATTGAAATTGAACCAATTTATCTGAATGACCGTATAATCAGAATTTTATACTTAAAAACTAATCAAATACAAACTTAAAAGTTTCAAACCAAATTACTGTCGAACCTCCCAAAACCGATCCTGCTAAATCGATAACCTGCCAAATCCGATAAAAATTTGATCTACTAAGTCGGTTTCTGATATATAAATCTAATAGTTTTTAATGTTTTCAAATCCGATAACCTTTTAATACTGATAGAAAATCTGTCCACCATGCATATCGGTTCTGGGAGGTTCGACAGTATTCGAATCTAAGTGTAAATTTTCAAAATAATATTCTACAATTATTTATTATTCCATTGAGTTTATCAATTATTAGATTAAAGTTTGTCAAAAACTTTTGATTTCAAATAATAAATTGTCAGTGTCTTACTTGAAATTTCATACCGTAAGCAAATTAAATCATCTACTCGAGAGCTTTCTACAAATATCTTTTCGCATTGCAGAATCTTTATCTATTTATCAAACGTGCTTTATCATTTTTTAGAACTTTATTTGAAACATTTAAACTTTAAGCTTGACAATTTTATTTTCGAAGTTTAATTGATGCTATGAAAGCACAAATAATTTAAACATAATAAGAAACTGTTTCAACCAGTTTTATTATCATACGCATAGACTTTTATCTAATTAAATGCTGTAGCAGTTGCGCTTGTATTCAGATATGTCTGATTCGTGGTATTATCATAAGAAAATCAAAGCTTTGTATAAAAGCTGCTTTTTTGAATACTAAAAAGTTTTCTTTGAGCAATTTTATTATGCAAACCACTTAATAACCAAACCCAAAGCATTCGTACCCAAGATTTTGTTAATTATACCAGGAAGGATTGAACTAGTATATCAAGAGATGATGCTTCCAAAGATTATATTTTGTCATGGAATATGCATCGTTAGGTTGTTTGCGCAACAATTTACATGATATAATAGAAATGGAATGGAAAGATAAATTAAATTTGTTACAATGTATTACGTCAGATCTTCAGATAATTCATTCTCATGATCTTGTTCATCGGGATCTACATAGTGGAAATATACTTTTAAATAGCTTAAAAAGTGCATACATTTCAGATTTAGGACTTTCGATAACAGCTAATATTGAATTAAAATCAAAANAGAAGAAATGTTGGCATACAGAACCAGAAAAACGACCAACAGCAAATGAAGTTTACGAAATTTTTTCAGAATGCCAAAATAACGAAAGTATTTTATTAGAATTATCGAAATCTGATAAAAAGCCACAAAATATAAGAAATGAAGATATGCAAATTAACATTGATTCACTTTATAAAAGTAAATTTATTTCATTTAATAGTGCTTATCAAGGTAATTATAATGTTTTATTTTTAAAAAAGCATTAAATTATATTTTAACATAGTTTAAATAATTCTTTTGTAGACAGTAATTTGCATGATTTGGAAATATCGGATATTGTTGATGAATAAGTGCAACCCTTCAATATTGATAAGGAAGAATAAATTATGCTTTACGACAAAATATAATAGAATCTTACAAAGAATCATGACGTTGCTTATATAAAACCTTTACGTCTGATAGGTTTAAGTCGAAATTTTTTCTTTATATTGTTATCATTTCTTTGTATTACAGTAGTATTAATTTCTGTTATATTAATAAATTTTGATCAATAAATTTTGAATACGCAATTTTTAAATGGACTCTTATATTTGCAATTAATAAAGATATAGTAAACGAATTAGCCGCTTTCTTTGTTGTCATATCATTATTATATCAACAATTGCAACGATATTTAGTTATAACATATTCTAATAAAATTCATTATCTGCTTAGCCATATAAGAATTTAGGGGATAAATTGAAAGATAAATCTTTTTTCAAAACACTGACATTCATTCTAATTATATCGAATCAATTATTTTCCAGACTTTTAATTATAAACAATAATTGGAAAAGAATGATATGTTATAAATTTGTCTCGATTGCATAAAATATAAATGCCATAACTATTTAGCATTCATAGGACGACTTTCATATGATTGGCTATCATCTTAAATTTAATTTTATTATTTATACTGTTTAAACTACTTTAAAACAAAAAACATATGATAAAATAAGAATAGCTGAAAAATTTATTGGAGCTGTAAGACTTTATTGTCGAAATGTATTTTTAACTTTTATCTTTTTTATCTGTTTTGAAAAGTCATTACTATGCCAACTTTATTAAATAATGAAGTATCCTACAACTCCGACAAACTTCTCTGTATAATTTATCCTAGTTTATTTTGTGTCGTTTTTATTTTTTGAAAATTATTTTAAACTGAAAAATAATGTAGGATTAAATTAAAATGATAAGTCGTCCTACGAAACAATCACATTGAAATTGAGCCAATTTACCTGAATGACCGTATAATCAAAATTTTATACTTAAAAAACTAATCAAATGCAAATTCAAAATTTTCAGACACAAATTATTCGAATGCAAGTATAAAATTTTCAAAATCATATTCTACAATTATTTATTATTCCATTGAATTTGTCAATTATTAAATTAAAGTTTGTCAAAAATTTTTGATTTCAAATAATAAATTGTCAGTGTCTTACTTGAAATTTCATAACGTAAGCAAATTAAATCATCCACTCGAGAGTTTTCTACAAATGTCTTTTCGCAATGCAGAATCTTTGTCAATTTATCAAACGTGCTTATCAGTTTTTAGAACTTTACTTGAAACATTTAAATTTTAAACTTTTATTTTCGAAGTTTAATAGATCTATGAAAGCACAAAAACGGCATATTTTGGTAACTTTTAACATAATAAGAAGAGTTGCAACCATGTTTTATTATCATACGTATAGACTTTTATCTAATTAAATGCTGTAGCAGTCGCGCTTGTATTCAGGTATGCCTGATTCGTGGTATTATAATAAGAAAATCAGAACTTTTTATAAAAACTGCTTCTTGAATACTAAAAAGCTTTCTTTGAACAATTTTATGATGCAAACCACTTATATCTAGTCCTAATAACCAAAGATGACGTCGAAACGAAACCTACCCGAAACTAGTTTCGGAAGGGTTCTAATCCGAAACTAGTTTCGGATTTTTTTAAAAAAAAATCGAAACTCCCAAACCCGAAACCCGAAACTATAATCCGAGACCCAAAACTATAATACGAAACACAAAAATATAATATTGAAGCTTTTAAAATTTATTAAAAGTTGACTTATTTTTAATGAACCCAAGATATAAAAATTTTTTGAATAAATTATAACATTATAGATCATTTTTTTAAATTGAATTTTTTGCAATTTTCACTGCCTCAGTTTGTTTGGATTTTTTTTTTTAAAGCTGGTCAACTTTATTTTTAATATCATATCGTTATTACAACTGATATCAAAATTCTAGGAGGATAGAAAAAATTGCCAATGAAGAATCGATAAGTATTTGATGCCTTTTGATATCAACAATTTATTTATTTCTGCGGTAACTTATCAATTCTATCATTAGTAGTACTAATTACTTATTATTACTTGATATTGTATCCAGCTTTTACGTAGTAAGTAAAAAAAAACTGATGCTTGCAAACCAACCTTGATTGTAAGAAAATGGACTCCGGAATTATACCTTTCATGTTGTACTTGTGAATTATAACAACAAAAGGGACTGCCAAAATAGCGTTGGATATTCAAATTTTATTAAATTCTTGAAGGAGATATATAACATACATCAGTGCGATTGATGTATATTGATAGCATACATTAGTGCTTTGATGTATAATTGAAAGAGATATATAATACATTAATGCAATCAATGCATATGGAAGTTTGGTAGTTTTTGGTGTTAAGGTGAGGTTTCGAATGAGGTTTCGGGTTTTGGATGAGGTTTCGAGTTTCGGATAAGGTTTCGTTTTTCGGATAAGGTTTCGGAAGTTATAATCCGAAGACCGAATCTTTCGGATTTTGCACAAAAGGGTTTCTGCGCCAATTTAGAAGAGAATAAACAAACAAATTATTGATGTTTTAGTAGTTTCGGGGTTTAGGCTGAGGTTTCGGGTTTTGTCGAGGTTTCGGGTTTCAGTTGAGGTTCGAGTTTCGGATAAGGTTTCGGAAGCTATATCCGAAACCCGAAACTTTCGGAATCGCCAAAAAAGGTTTCGGTTAATAACCAAACCCAAAACACTTTCAATCAATTTGTATCCAAGATTTTGTTAACTATACCAGGAAGGATTGAACATACGAAGAACTTCGCCTAAATTTCATCCACTACAAAAATGCCGAACTATGACCATTCCAATTTTTTTCAATTTTAAATTTATCTTTTTAATACCGGTAGTATTTTTTCTATTAAAATTACTACACATAATCGTGTAACTTTAAAGATTCAAATCGATTTAGTCGGCTATAATCTGTTATCGTTAGTTGACTAATTAGTTGTCTAATAATTGTAGTTGATTAGATTGACTTTTTAATTGATTAAACTGATTCCAATCCCTAATGTGAACCAACATTATTAATTTGTTATGTTGAATCATACAGAATAGACAGTTTGTATAGAATTTTGATAGTAAATATTTGCATTTATTTTCACTTCGGCACCTTTTATAGTTTTACTGTCTTTCACCTTCGTTTATATTCATTTATATCTTTCATTAATTTTGATTGTATTACCAATTTCACCATCCTTTACTAATTTCAATGCTGTCCTTTTACGTTTTTGGCAAAAATTGAAACTAGGTTTGACTTTCGCATACGCAAGACCTGCAGATTTCGTGTAGCAATTCAACACTCAAGTAATATAAAATTTGTTAGCATCTATTCGACCTAAAGAAAAAGACAATAATTACTTGTAAGGTGCTATAATGAAAAATCTAATGATATCAGATTAATGAACTTCAAGAGATAAATATCTATATTATCTGTTATGTTATATTGTGATTTACCATTGGATCCTATTGAGAACTCACCCTCAAAACAATGTACATATCAGGTTTACTTGGTTTCAATAAATTAAAATAAATAAAATAAAGTTATTACGTTGTTTCTTTTTTTCCTTCTTTTCGAAAGGCATAAGTAATTAATATAAGATCAATACTATCTTTCTCTATGGTTGCGTCTGTATTATTTAAGTACGTACATGTGTATGCGGCAATTGTTTAAATGTACGTTGCGCAACGTAATACTGTATATATCTTCAATAAATTTGATGCATTCTTATGTACTGTAACTCAACCTTTCTTGCAGCAAGATGTCAAATTACAACAATATATTCGAAAAGGATCGAGAAAAAATCGATAATTCCTCAGATATTACTCAAATAACCAACAATGTTACCCAACTGTATTTAGAAGATAACAAGTCGCAGGAATTTGTTAATGAAATTGTTAAAGAAATGTGTGATCTTTATAATGAAGAAAGATCAAAAAACCGAAATCCAGATTTAATCCTTGACATATTAGAACAATTTCTAATAAAGAAAAAGCAAAATACAAACGACATTATCAATTATTGTTTAAATAATCAAATCAATCCTATAATTCAAATCATTCTGGCAAATTGTTATCATTATGGTAAATGGGTCGTAAAGGATGAGCATAAGGCATTCGTTTATTTTCAAAAATCAGCAGATATGGGAACGCTGATGGAATCAATGATGTTGGATATTATTTTTATCATGGAATTGGAGTTGAAAAGGATGAACACAAGGCATTTGTTTATTATCAAAAATCAGCAGATATGGGGAACTCTGATGGAACATATAATGTTGGATATTGTTATCGTCATGGAATTGGAGTTAAAAAGGATGAACATAAGGCATTCGTTTATTATCAAAAAATCTGCAAAGATGGGAAACGCGAGTGGAACAAATCACGTTGGATATTGTTATCAACATGGAATTGATGTTTAAAAGGATGAACATAAGGCATTCGTTTATTATCAAAAATCTGCAGAGATGGGGTATGCAAATGGAAAAGATTGGTCGGATATTGTTATCAACATGGAATTGGAGTTGAAAAGGATGAACATAAGGCATTCGTTTAATATTTAAAATCAGCAGAAATGAGAAGCGCGAGTGGAACAAATCAAGTTGGATATTGTTATGAAAATGGGGTTGGAGATGTACATAAGGCATTGTTTATTATCAAAAATCTGCAGAGATGGGGGACGCAGTTGGAACATATGAAGTTGGATGTTGTTATCGTCATGGAAAAGTATGAACTTAAGGCATTCGTTTATTATCAAAAATCATCAAAAAAACGGGTGAAACAAATCAAGTTGAATATTGTTATCATGAATGAATTGGGATTGAAAAGTATGTACAAAAGGCATTCATTTATTATCAAAAATCTGCGATATGGGAAATGCAGCTGCAAATTTTAATGTTGGAAGTTGTTATCTTTATGGAAATGAAGTTGAAAAGGATGAACATAAGGCATTCGTTTATTATCAAAAAACTGCAGAAATGGGAGACGTCTTCGGTTGCAGAATGTTATCGAAATGGAAATGGAATAACAAGGGATCAAGATAAAGCCAAATACTGGCATCAAGGTAAATATAAATTTAAAATTGAGCTAGTTTATTGAGATGTATCACAACCATCAGGCGGAATTGAAAACAATCCATATACTTTAGATTCATGGTTAGGATTAAAATAAGATTAGAGCGATGTTCTAAAATTTTTAGAAGGTGAATTCATAAGAGTATCTTAAAGCTACAGTACGGGACAGCTAAAATATCCACTTTTTTATTTTATTATTAAAAAGGCGCCAAATTTAGATAAGGACACCATAAATTATCAACTTTTTACTAAGATGCGCCAAATTTAGGATAATTGACGCAAAAATAATTCATTTATATTGCTTATCAGCGCCAAATTTTTGATTTATATATAAAACTAGAGATGTTATATGTGGCGGGCGACTTCTTCGCCCGCTTGCAATTTTTAAATTGTGTCTTTTTAATGTGTGATATGGTTGATTATATAATTGTAGGAAAAGTGATATCTGGCTTTAGTATAATAAAATATTGTAAAGCGAAATTATATATTCAAAAGCCTTGTGTGTTTGTTATTAGAACTTTGATAAGTGACTTTTTTATTTTAAAAGCATTTTTTTTACACTTATTGTGCTTATTCAATTTTAATGTTATTTTTTAGGTGTATTGCTTATGCAGAGCGTTCGTCATGTGGGTATTATAGAATTTGAATTACGTAATAATATTTTTAACAATAGGATTAATCATTAATGTTATCAGTAACGGGAATTTATATAAGGGTTTTGATTATCAATGCGATTTTTTATTTTTTCTTTTGACTGATATTAAATGGTGCTATACAAATCATGGTGATAAAAATATGGAAATAATATATTAAGAATAGTGAATTTATCAATAATAAACTGCTTGGATAGCAAACTTTACTTTTGAAAGCTTTGTTTGAATTTAACAGTTATTTTTACTTAGAATATTATTTTGGTTTTTAATATACATTTTTATAGCATATTTTTTTGGTCAGCTGTACTGTATATGACATTTGTTTTATGCATACTTTCTGCGATGTATATTAAGTGAGTTTATAAGAATAATATTATATCAGAATTTTTAAAGTAATGTGATATTAAGAATATAATGGAAGAAGTTTATATTTTATCATCTTTGGAAGTGAATTTATTAGTACTATATATTTAAAGGTAATGGTTACAAGTGATTTGTTCTAATCATTCATATTCTTTAATCATTGTTGAGTCAGTTATAAATGCAGTATGACTTAACAAATTTATTTTAATATGATCCCATTTTGCGCAATGACTTAATGCATCGTATGCTTGATCAGGAGCAAATATTTGACCATCCATATTTAAAGATACATCTGGAAGTGTAAAGCCTTGTGTCTTATGAACTGTCAGAGCAAATGCATTTTGTATAGGAAATTGGGTATGGCTAGCAGGTGAACCATTTATATAGAAATTGCTAGTGAATTTAGAAAAAGAGACATTTACAATTGCTCCTTTGATGCAGAAACTAATATAAACAAGATCTAAATCTAGGTCTAAATCTGTTATAATACCCACAGTACCATTTACTATTGATGTTGATGTTGAGAGTTATTAAGAAACATGACTCTTGCACCAGGTTGGATTCTAATTGTTTCTGGTAGATTGGTTTTGTTTTTAAATTCATGAATTCTTTCATCATTACATATTTGATTGTTGATAGTGTCAATAGAATTAGAGATTATGAATTTATTTTCTTGAGTAGGAATTATTGTTAATCTAATTCTGTTAATAGAATCAGCACTTTCTCAATAACCTACTATATGTATAGTATTAAGAGTTGTTTTTAATTCCAGTGATCTAGTTGGTTCACTCTTTTTTTTAATTAGAATATGCCATGTTATATCATCAATTTTACCTAATCTTACTTTTTGCAAGACTATAAAATTGCAAATCTTGGTTTTGCCTTTGAGTTTCACGAAAATTAATGAATAGAAAATTTTTCATATTGGTGATTTGATAGACAGATAAACCAGAAACTGGAGGTAGTTGGGCTAGATCACTGACAAGAATAACATTAATGCCTCCAAATAGATTATTATTTTTGTGAAGTGATTCAAAGAGTTCTGAAATATATATTAAAAGTTGACCTGAACCATAAAAACTTCTTCAATAATAATTATCAAATTTGAGAAGATAATTATTTAAATTTTGGTCATAAAATACAGCTATATGAAATTCACATTCATCAGAAATAATTTTAAGTACAGAATGTATTGTTGGACTAACAACATTTTGTGCAACTACTCCAGTAGGTGCTATTAATAAATAGTTGTAATAAATTTTTTGAAAATACTCTAGCAATAAATAAAACATATATCATAGGATTTGCCAGTGCCTGCTGGACCTGTAATAAAAAAAGGTAATGTGAACTATCCCATGGTCCTAAGCAATTAATTATTGTCTGAAGACAATAGTATTGACTTGGTGGTAAATTGATTATTGAATTAGTAGTTACAATTAGTAGTGAGATTTTTATAGATTCTAGTTGTGTTTTAATTATATCAAGAATATCTATTGTTAAGATTGATTGTAATAATAAAATTATAAAATTATTGTTTCAATAAAATTGTTAAATTGGTCTAAAGCATGTGTTGTTTGTTTTAATGTGTATTCATAATTTTGTTCTTGAATTAATTGAAATAAATCTAAAAATCAAGCTAAGAAATAATTATAGTAATTTTGATAATTATTAAGAAGGTCTTCTTCTGATCTACATGGAAGTTTTGGTAGAAGTTGTTAGTAAAAAAACAATTTAGCATGTCCTAGCCACAGATGTTATATACAAGTAAATATAGAGTTGGTTCGTTCAATAACAAAATTTTTAAGATTATCTTGGTATATTGTTTTATTAGTGTTTGCTTGAGTTGACTTAATATCATATTTTTCTTTCTTCTTTTTTTTTTTTTTTTTTTTTTTTTTTTTTTTTTTTTTTTTTTTTTTTTTTTGCTTATTTCTTTATTGGGTAATTTATATAAGTAATTACATGTAATGTGAAAAACTTAAATTGTACAAGAACAAATACATATAAATTACATGCAAAAATAGAAGCTCAGACTAATTTATCTGCAACCTAAACCTACTAGAGTGGTCAAGACTCACCTAGATTTGGATGGTTAAAATATTGTACTGTATTTGATCCACATTATGGACCAAATGCTAATTTTTCGAAGGGCTTGGCCTATCGGTGGGCAATTGCTAGAGTTAGAGTGTAATTGGTCGCGAAGGCTGCAAAGGCAACTGAATGTATAGGCTCTATGCTGGTGTAACTTTCTGTGAGATTAATATCATATTTTTCAAAATAGGTCCTATATAATATATTATTCAAAATGAGATGATGTGATTGAGCAAAGTACTTTTCTATCTTATCAGCTCAGTATGAATTATCATCAAGTAAATTAATTATATGCAATAGAAAAATTGCTTTAGAATAAACATTTAGAGAATCAGTTGTAAGATATTGAACTTGTATTAAGGAATTTATAATTTGTTCACCAAGTAATAAAAATATTAACTCTATTAAGCCCATTTGTCAAGTATGAATATATTCTCAATAATGCACCTGTTCACAAACATTGAATAGATGTATTGGTTATGATTTATTTATATATTTTGTTATATATCAAGCAAGTTCTTTACTTGTAATATATTGGATATTCATATGAGCATTTTATATCATTAGCATAGGTGCATAACGTGGAATTACTCATTGGTCTTCTGGTATTATATATTGGTAAATATATCTATAATTATTTGGATCATAAAATGTAAAATTAGAAATCAGCTAAGGAAATCCTTTTTTGCATGTAGATTCTAGTAAAGCTAGTTTTCTATATTTAGAATTATATATATATGTCATATGTCGGAATGGAATTATTGTAGATTTAGAATCTACTTATATTGAATCAGAATTCCAAATTTAGTCAAAGTTGTTATGAAATTTAAAAGCAATTTAGCTGATTCTAAATTCAATATTATTAATAGATGTACTGTATAATCAATCAATTAATTGATGATAAATTACGTATTTTGATAAATTATACAAATTTTCTACGAGTTGAATACTTTTTTAATTAAGATTTTTTTTTATTTCATTTATTTATTCTTTTTAACTCTTTATTTATTTTATTTATTCGTTCTTTCAAGCTCTTATTTATTTTATTTATTTCATTTCCAACTCTTATTTATTTCATTCGTTCGTTCTTTCCAACTCATACCAATGAACGAACCTCAAGAATATCTATTTTTATCACGTGATGCATTTAAAAACTTGCTTGCTGAGTATCTTGATAGTAAATCGGCGAATAGAAAATGTAAAACTTTTAATACACACGAGGATTTTGACTTCTGTATTAAAGTTTTACAAAACCCAACAGATACAACAATTGGAACCGCAAAAGACTGTAATTGGGCAAAAAAGTTATTTACTTTGCGTGATCTTGGAACGCAAACAAACCCTATTATACAGCTCATCAAACCTACCCGTATGCCCATTGACAAGATATATGAAATATTATGAAGTTTATACCAAGAAGCTTTGATGCATGTTGGTTCATCAAAACTGTAGGAGGCAGTATATATTGAAAATATTATAGACTATTATGCTTTTCTTTGAATTAATAAATATATACTAATTTTTATAATAGATTTCAGAACAGTGTTGTTACATTCCACAATCTTTTATAAAGGAATTCATAAAGAATTGCACAGATCGAAGAAATTTTCCAAATCCAGTAGCCGCAAAGCCAATAATCTCTAATGCTTTTCTTAATAGGGTAGGTTGATCTAATTTCTATAACTAGTATTCCTGATGGTGATTATCATTACATCTGCCATATTCGGGATCATTATACCCTGTACTCTTGGGCTCATGCATTAACCAGCAAGCGGGCAATTAAAGTAGCAAATTTTCTTTTTGATATTTTCGTCTGCTTTGGTGCACCAATTATACTTCAGACTGATAATAGTCGTGAGTTTACAGTGGAAGTAATCCGTGAATTACTTACCATATAGCCTGATGTTCACATTATTAATGGCCGTCCAAGGCACCCACAGAGCCAAGGCTCGTAGAACATGCAAATGATATACTAAAAAAAAAGTATCTAAATGGTTGGAAGATATACAAAGAAGAGATTGGGCTCATGCTGTACCATTATGCTGTTGTAGATATTTTAATTATGATTTAATTTTTTTGATTAAAGTAATACAAATATATATTTTTTATTAGACGCTATGAATATACAAACATGCAACCAACTAAAAATAGTCCATATGCATTAGTGTTTGGACTATATATGAGGGCGAAAGCATTTCGGGTTCTAAAACCCGAAATTAAAATTTGAAGACGAAATTGTTTTTGACCTATTTTACTTGAAAGATGAAATTATTTGATACTTTTTTTGAATAGATGAAATTATAAGGAACTATCTATATAAATTTTATTTGCTCATCCTTATAAAAAATTTAATTTTCTCTAATGAAGACAAAATAGGCCTTTTTCAAAAATCAATTTCGGTGGCATCACTAGTTTGAACAATTTCTTTACGTCATTTTATGTTGTTAAAAGAAATTAAAGAACGACATATTAATTTTGAGGATTATTTATCTGAAAATTGGTATGAATCCTCTGAACCCCAAGATGATTTTGATCAACAAAAAATCATAGAGTCACTTTTAGAGCTGCGGCTTTAAATGTAGAGGTAAAAATTTTTTATACAATAATTTTATTTATTTATTTACTTACTTATTTATTTATTTATTATTTATTTTTTTTATCTAAATTGAATAATTTAAGAAACAACAATTACTGGAACTTGTTGATGAAGAATTGGAGAATGAGCAAGTAGATAATGAAAGGATAGATAATAAAAGAGTTTATGATAAAAGAGATGATAACAAAAGGGCAGATGATGATGAAATCATAGATGATGAAAGAGTAGATGATGATGAAAGGGTGGATAACAATGAAAGGGTGGATGGCAATGAAATGGTGGATGATTATAAAAGAGTAGAGGACGATAAAAGGGTGGATGATAATGAAAGGGTGAATGATGAAAGAGTTGACGATGAAAGAGTAGATAACAATGAAGGTGTGAATATTGAACGAGTGAATTATAGAAGAATGGACAATGAAAGAGTGGATAATGAAAGGGTTAACAATAAAATGATAAACATTGAAAAGGTAGACAACAAAAGGGTGAACAATAGAAGAGTAGATAATGAAAGGATTAATTATAACGAGAGGATGAATGGTAAAAAGGTAGATAATAAAGGCATGAATGATAAAAGGATAGACACGAGTGAAGATATTGATAGGACAATAGTGCACAAAAGAGTGAATAAAAGAACAAAGAAAGCAATGAGAGTATATATTAGTATTATATTGTTATAAAAAAATAATAATTAAATAATAATAATAATAAAATTTTATAAAACAGATAGAATTATTTGAGGAAGATAATCATGAAATTCAACCAACTAAAAGGCATAAATTGTCTACTACTGATATTTAGGTAATAAGCATCATTTTAATGAATTGAAAATTTAATAATTAATTAACATTTATTACATTTATTCTGTCTTTAGTCTTTTTTAGATAAACATCCAGAATCTACTCTTCGAGACAAGACCAATGTTCAACAAGCATCAGCATATATACTTTATCAAAGTATAGCTTCGAAGTCACTTGAACGATATCGCGATGATTTGAAATTACAGCTCAATAAACGTAATAAAAGATTATTTAATAAATATGACGTTGGAAATTTGGTGCATCTCAAAATTCCTGAAATTGATAGAACTCATAGTGACCGAAAAACACTTCCTTGCAAGATTCTCAAAGTTTTAGAGAATGATATGTATAGAATTGGATGCAAGTCAGACATTATCAAAGTTACATATAGTGCGAATAAATTACTTCCTTTAGGTCCAGATAAATTTCTGGAATTGGATAATATTCCTTCAAATTTTATAGGCATTCAGGAAGCATCTATCATGGATCATCATTACAAGTAGATAACATAAAGTGCAACTGCAAAAATACTTGTGAAAAAAATCACTGTAAATGCAAAAAAATGAATTTGCCTTGTGTTAGTAGTTGTCACCCTAGTAACCATAAATGTAAAAACAATGCGTAATGTTTTAAAGCAATACTTTGTAATATGAAATAAATAAAGCATTATCTCAAAGCTACTTAAATTCTAAAATAACTTATTAATAAATTAATTCAGAATTTATTGTAATTTGTTTTAAGTTAAATTCGAATTCTTTAATAACTTGAGCACATTTTAGAATTCTATTTCAATCCAATCTATACGGAACTCTTTCTGACGATCCCTCGTACCAAACTTTTCAAGAACACCGATCTATGAAAACTCTATAGTTAACATATCTATACACAACAAAACTTCACCAAGCTGCTGTCGGGTACAAAGTCCATTCACTTCACTTGATGTTCTGTGCCTGAAATAAAGATGAAAAAGATATGCAGACTTTTAAGCAAGGCACCTTGGTGGGCTTTGGTGCTATTGAGCAAAGATGTAGTAGAGAAACTCTGGAGCTTTGTCAAGTCCTATGGATATGAAAATAGAAGTAGAGGCTTGGTTAGATATGTTATTCTATACAGCGTAACTCCTTCAAACTCCTTTTGGTTTGGTCTTTCTCCCCCGAGTCCCTTTGGTCTTTTCGAAATTTCAAAAAGTGGGCATTTCGGTTTACCCCCTCCAAAAGATCAGCAGTGTTTACTCCTTCCAAATTGGGATTGCGCCTTCCGAATTGGAATCGACGTAATGAGTGAGGTCCGTTTCTGCGTACGTGATAAACAACAAGAACGTGTTAGAGGTCGGGAGGGATGACGTAATGAAATTTCTTTCTAGAACATCTGTTTAGGCGTATAGATTTTTCTTTTTCTTTTCTTTTGATGTACATATAGTATATGGTATAAGGTGGTTCCTTGTACAATACGGGTGGCAATCAATTAATCGACAACCATTTCACCGATATAACATTTCACTGACAATTATTCACTGACATGTTCATTTTACTAACAGTTTATTTCACCGAAGCTCATTTCACCGACAAAGTAATTCTGGTCATTGTCGTTAGGGTCAGAGTAGAATTAGGTAGAATTAGGGCTAAAGTTAGGGTGCTTTTTGAAAAAAAAACTTGTCAGTGAAATGAACTTCAGTGAAACAAACTGTCGGTAAAATGAACTTGTCGGTGAGTATTTGTTGGTAGAATGTTATGTTGGTGAAGTGATTGTCGGCGAAATAATACGAACCCGTACAATACTATATAATTTTTATAGCCTTGCACAGGCTTTAATAGTACTATCATGTATTTCTTTCTTTTTGCTTTTTTCTTCTTTCTTTTTATTTTATTTTTCTTGCCGAATTTGGTTTGTCGTTTAGGTAGTAGATGTTATTCTCCCATTTTATTTTTCCTTTTATATATTTCTCCTTATTTGTTGCAGTTTTTCTTGTAGTAGGCTCTTTCTACTAGAAAGGTTAGGAGAAGAAAGTTTAAAAAGAAGGCAATCTTAATATGGTTAGCACGTGCCAGCCGGTGATAGGAGGGACTATATTCTCAGTAAGTTGAGAATCCGAATTGAGGCAAAATTTTGCTAGGCGGGTCGCACTTGGATAAAATCGGGTGAGCTTTCTGTTAAAGTAGAATAAAATGTACACATAAACGCAGTCGTATAATAAAGTCTACAGACACAGAAGGCAGGATTGCTGAATTTAAAAAAAAAGAATTCTATTTCAATCTATGTTATTCGGAGTCAACTTAGGTGGATTCCAAATCTACATTAATTCCATTCCGATGTATGACATATATATTTGAAAATTAAGAACTTTTTGATTAAGTTTAGGTTCTAAATTAGGATCTAGAATAGTTGATTGAATTGTATTTGAATTGATTATTTCTAATATATTTGAAGTTGACCAATAAACACCATGTAAGTAAGTAGCACCATGATTTTAAAATTCTATTCTTTCAAAAAAGTGAGAGTAAGTTTTCTATTTACTAATATCTAGGTCTTTCCAAACAAATTTTTTAACATTTTGCAATTTGTAAATAAAGTATTGTGTTGTATATAATAGTCTGTTGGTTGGTAATGGATTGTAGTTATCAGTACCAAGAAGTATATTACAGAGATGGGACCATGAACCTTTAGCTATTGATAATGTAATAAATAATGCTAAAAGATTAAGTTCATGAATCATTGTACTTAAATACATATTTTTTTTGAAAATAGCTATCTCCTATACGAATAAAAGTAGAAATAGATGATGTTTTTATTTTATTATAATGCCAACTATTGGTATAAGTACGTGCTTAATAATTTCAATAGCTGTAGGTAAGCAATAAGATTCATTAGAAGTAAATTGTCAAATTAGTCATTAAGTATTTTGAAAATTTCTTAATTTTTCTAATTAAAAATATGCCCATGCTGGCCAGTAGCAGTGTAAATAAAACTGGGAATCTTTGAAAGCAAATAATGTTTTATATATTTTTTAAAAGTATTATAGCATTGTTACAAAACTTATAACTGAAATAGTATTTCATAATAAGAAGCCATATCTATCAGGATATAAATCTGAAAAAAGCAGTGATCCTAGGTTGGTATTATTTAAAGAAATTGGAATCTTATTTATGTTATTATTTGTAATAAAGCCTACTAGATGATGATAATTTACATCCTCATTATGAATTTCAATTTCAGAAGAAAATTCTGATAAAGAACTACTATATCACCATTCTGAAAAAAGTGTGTACTTTTATTAACAAATAAATAAGTAGCTATAGGAAACTGAAGAATTTGGTTTGAAAATGATAGAAGCATTTGTGAATATTGACATAGGTATGGATTATTTTCTTTAAGCCAATTAGCAGCATTAACTAAAGACTATCAAACCAAGATAGAAGTGTAAACTGATTAGAAGAGCCAAAGTAAGCACCCAACAAACCTGAATACAAACTAATAAATATAGATTTTGTGAGTAGTTCATATACCAACTAAAGATCTGTATTCAGAGAAAGAATTTGCACTAGGTGGATAACAAGAAAACAGCATAAAAAGATAAGAAAAAGGTGTTTATATTTTGTTAATAGTACAAGATCAATTTCTGATGGAATTAAAAAAAGATATGAGGTAATTTTGATTTGTATTTGATTTGCATAGTGAACATATTGCAATCTGATTTTCTGGTAAATTAGGATTTGTAACCAAAGGTATATAATTTGCAAGTGGATATGAAAAGTTAGGATCTTTTTGATCTATAATGATTTTTCTAAATATATAAGTTTAGAACAAATAGAACATGGGATGTATGGAAATTGAGTCAAAATATTATTTTCAAACTCATTCATTATTTTTCATATTTTTGTAGAAAAACCCACACTAATCTTATTGAATAAATTTGTATGGGTTATTTTGTTTGACAGATTGTAACCTATTATTTTGTATTAATTATTTTATTAATTAAAAATTCACAAAAAGGATGATTGTTTACAATAGCAAAATTATATCTTTTTTATAACTTTTTATTAGAAGGGTTGTAAATAGTGATTGTACCCAGGTAGAACTTGCAATTGTGTGAATAGTAATTTATTCGGATATCTAGAGTTCCTCAAATTCAAATCAAATCAAATATTAGATCAATTTGAATTTGATCAAATCAAATTGACCCTGATTTGAATTTGATTTGATTCAAATATTTGAATTTGAATTTGATTTGAATTTGAATTTTTAATAGTAATTTTCAAATCAAATCAAATATGGCCATATTTGAATTTGATCAAATCAAATATAGTCAAATTTGAATTTGAATTTGATCAAACATTTGATTCAAATATTTGAAGATCAAATCAAAATTGCAGAACTCTACGGATATCTAGGTAATTTAATAGTAACCAGGTAGAGGTTTTCTCAATGGGTACAATCTTTAGTTGTAAGGGGTTGTTAAATGATTTATGTTATATTTGTTAATTTCTTCTTTTAATTTCTTTAGAAATTCTTCATAAATATTCTTTTTTTGCATCTGCATTATATTTACTAGAACCTTCTATTGTTGATACATAAGCCTTGTAAATCAAATGCATAATTATTCTTCTCAAATTTTCTGATATACAACCCATTTTCTAATATCAGTAATTTATACTATTAAAATAAGAAAAAATGCATTTGTCACTCCCATAACTGTCACAGGCAATAAGCTATTAAAGTAAAGTAAAATTAGAGTTAGAGTTAGGATCAAAATTATTAAAATAAGGATCAAAATTAATACAAAATTGCGAGAAGATCATTTTTGTTAGATATTAGCAAATTTATATGTCAAAATATTTTAAAGAAATTGTGATATGCAATATCTTTCGAAAAATTTCGAAAATAATTTCAAAATATTTCAATTTCGAAATATTTCGAAAAAAATTTCGAAACATTTCAAAATATTTTTCAAAATATTTCAAAATAATAAATTTCAAAATATTTCAAAAAATATTTCGAAATATTTCAAAAAATATTTCAAAATATTTCAAAAATATTTTTGAAATATTTAAAAAACATTTCGAAATATATCGAAATATAAATTTTGAAATATTGCGAAAATCTTAAGTAATATTCGAAAATACAAAATATTATTAAATATTTCTAAATAATGTACTATAGACCTACAAAAAAGTGATCATATCAATACTTTTATATTTAATTTTTGATAATTTGCATCTTCTGAAACAAATGATCATGTTCTGGGTACATTTGAACCAACCTAGGATCAAAGATCCAATTCTGGGTCATTTGAATCAACACGTGTTCAAATGATACCATTTCTGGTTTATTTGAGCCCTCAACCTATTCAAATAATATCATTTCAAGTTCCAACTTGGGATTAAAATAATCCAATCTGCAATCAAACGATCCAATTTGTGGTTCAAATGCACCTATTTTTTCAGGTTTATTTGAACTCAAACCAGTTTCAAATTATCACATTCCTAGTGTATTTGAAATCATTGTGGCCTTAAATGATAACTTTTGAATAATATTACCAAAATTTGCTAAATATAAATATATTTCAAATATTTCGAAATATTTTGAAAAATATTTAAAATAAAATTCAATTAGATGAATGAGACAAAAAGCATAAAAATTTTAATAATAAAACTTTATTTAATTAATAAACCTCTTAATTTTCAATTATTATATTAGCATATGTATTGTATTGACTCGATTACATAAAAATATAAATTAAAAATCAGGAATGCATTTACTAAAAAGAATAATGTTCAATATGCATTTACTATAAATGGTCATTTTGTTTTCAAAGCGGATTAGTTTTTATTAAAATATTTGCTAATCTCTAAATATAGTATAAAAATATTTAATTTAAAAATAGAGCTAAAATTTTAAAGCAATTGTCATGAGCAGTTTTATTAATTGAAAACAATTTCAAAAGTATTAAAAATCTAAATATAAATGCAATACAAATAAATTAAAATAATTTTTTAATAACGATAAAATTATCAAATATTTCTAATATATTCGAATTAATTAAAGGGTTTTGTTAATTACTGCAATGGCGGAATACCGCTAGTCCCTATATTGCATATGTGTGTAACATCATGCATATATATCTTTATTATATATTAGTATAGTCTAATATTTTTTATGTTGTGTAACATATTTGTACTATGAACCTCGTAAAAAGCTAAAATCCCCAACCCTAACCCTAACATAAAAAAGGACAATATTAGCGCTCACCCTAACCCTAACTATTAAAAGGAGACTTACGTTATATTAACTAATTTATCACTAAAATTGTATTAACTAACTTACCACTAAAATTGTATTAGATTACATAGTATTTTCAATTACAAAGAAAGTGTGCAAAGAACAAAATTAAGCAACATCAAATACACAAAAGCTAATAAGTTGTTATCATATAAACTGATAGGATTTCAGCATGCTACTTAATTATATCTTGTCTATAAAAAGTAAACAAACCTAAGCGAATAAGAAATTGGTAATTCTGATTATAGTTAAACATGTATCGCTTTTACCCATGCTAATTTTCTACTTTACAATTTTTCTGATAATGACCTGCGTTTCTACATTTTTCACATCGACATTGATTTTTTGTTACAGATTTAGAACCTTCATGAGACGATTTAAGCCTTTTGGTACCTGGTGGCTGACCTCTACCTTTACGTTTTATTGGATTTTTTATTTGAATTGTTGTTAAAGAATTGTAATTCTCTTTATCACTAGTACTATCACTTTGTAAGCTTTCATCTAAATTAAATTGATTATTATTATTGATTTCTTCAACAAATTCTTCTAGCAATTTAATTAATTGTTGTGATTTAGAATGATTATATAACACTTTATTAAATGCTTTTTTGTATGTTCCATGCAACTTTCCATATACGAGTTTTTGTTCAAGAATTGTCAAATTTTTTCATAAAAATCTGCTCCATCCTGATCAAAGACACTCAAATATAGCACTGACTCACTATAATTTGTTGTTGTTTCAATTTCATGCATAAACTTATCAGTGACTAAAAACGGCTCATCTGATCTATTTTTCTTATTATAGTACCACCTTGATGGTATAAGTCGTATATGAAACTGTGCTGTTTTTGTAGCTAATATTACTTGGAAATAATGTCAATATACAACTCCAGAATGAATAATTGAAAGACATGAACAAATATATCCATGATTTTTTAGCAAAAGAACATAGTGTTTAACTTGTAACGAATTTCCAACATTAACTGCCCATATATCTATAATATGAGAGTATCTGATGAATGTAATCAGTTGTTTCAAGGTTGTTTGGGAATAATCAACAGTTGGTGATTCATTCAATAGCTCATTTTTATCTTCCTATGATTATAAGCTTAATATATAACAGCTTATATAACTTAACTATACACCTTGAAATATAAAACCCATATTTACTTACTTTAGTTAAGCTTTTAATTTTATCTCGATTGACTTGAGTTGCCGTATAATATAGCGATTGGTTTATTTCATCCCGATGTATTTTTAACATCGTAGGCCCAAGAAATCATTGGAGGCATTTGTCAATTTTAGAGAACAGAAAATTCACTTTTTCTTGATTTTTAACAAATGGAATTGATAGCCGCCAAAATTGATATTGATTCTCTTTATCATGTCTATCAAGCAATTTGTGGATTTCTTTCGCTAGATCACAAAGTGATGTATTTGAATTATGAATTAGTCTTTTTAAACATGCATTCATGGATTCAATTTGAGAAGTAGCTATCATTCCACCCGTAAACTTGAATGCAGTATAACAATGTGCCCAAGATTCTTTGGTTCGATAAAGAAATTCCATGTAATGTTTGGTATTAGGATAATCTATTATAAGTTTATTAAATCATTGTTTGAAAATTTCTTCATTAAAACTGTTATGACCAGTGAAGAATTTCTCAAAAAAATTTTTTGTTCTTTGAGAACATAAATTTTTAATTTTATGTTCTCAAAAAAAATTTAATGTGCACTATAATATTTTTTTAAAAATAAAATTTTTAAAATTATATAATATTCATAATAAATTTATTTATTATAATTTTTAAAACAAAAATACTATATTTACTTAAATATCTATAATTGAAAATGAGAAGAACTAGCCCAAAAATCATAAGTTTTTTGAAAAGTAAATTTTTTATAAAAAGGACCATTAACTTTGATCATTAAAAGATAATTAAAAGTATCAATTCGCATTTTATTTCTTAATTAAATTTTGTGTAAAAAATTCACTCAGTAAAGGAAGTGCAGTAAATTACATGATTAGGGTTTACATAGGTCCTGACCCCCTCCCTAGTGATAGGACTATTGATCAATCAAATTTTACAATATTTAAAAAAAATTCAAAAACGTCTTTGACCTAAAAATAAGATACTCCACAATCGATAAAAGTCACTACATAGTAAAGTCTAAATTTTACTAAGCAAATCGATTAAAATCGCTTAAGTAAACTTATTCAGCAGGTCAAAATACACTTACTACAAAATTTTATAAGTATTGGAGAAGTTTTTATTAATTGACTTTTGATTTTTACTTTTGACAGAAAATTTAAAATTTTTTAAAAAAATATATTCAATGAACGTAAAAAATAAAAATCAATTAATAAAAAGTTCTCCAATGCTTATACAAATTTTGTAGTAAGTGTATTTTGACCTGCTGAATAAGTTTACTTAAGCGATTTTAATCAATTTGCTTAGTAAAATTTAGACTTTACTATGTAGCAACTATCTGTGATTAACTAAAAATCGATTTTACTTCAATATTATTGGCTATTTATACTATATATATATAGGACGTGATAGGTGGCGGACCCCTACTAGAAAATTATGTAATTTACTGCACTTCCCTTATTATTATTAATTTTATATATATCTTATGAGAACATAAATTATAAATTTTATGTTCTTAGCTTGTTCTCAAAAGAGAACATGATTTCTAATTGTAGTGTTCTCAAATTTTTTGAATGTTCTTGAGAACATTGAGAACATTAAATATTCTTCACTGGTTACGACAATTGAAAAATTCAGTAAGAAACTTTTGATAATTTTTATCTAAAGTTTTTTTTAGATTTTTATATAAATTTTGATTTATATGAAAAGCACAATGAATCTGATATGAAGAATGAAAAACTTGTCAAATAGCCGCATCAACAGCTGGATCTGTATCTGTAAGTATTACTTTTGGTTGAACTTTTGTTTCTTCAATAATCTTAAGTAACACCCACTTATGAGATTCATAGCTTTCATCTATTAAAAGTGCTTGTGCGAGTAAGATGTTATGCCGATCATTATCAAAACCAACAAATAATGACAATGCCATGCCATATTTATTGGTTTTATGAGTAACATCATTAAATACACAGTCAGAGTACTTAATCCAATGTTCAACTTGTGTTGGAATCATCCACAATAGATGAGTTAAACAATTGTCACTATCCCAACCTCTAACTACAACCCAGCGTGAGTCTTCATTTTTTTGTTGATCAAGCCAGTTAGAAATTTTTGCGGCATCATCAAATAAAAACTTGCTAGTAGGCTGAAATTTTAGTATAGCAGCATAGAGATCATTCGAATAAATTGGATGAGAAGGATATTTTCCTTCGAGGAACTTTCTTTGTGCTGTTGCACTAAATTTACAATACATGGTCATAAATTTCACATCCTCTATCATCTGATTAGTAAATTTTTTACCATCTCTGAACTCAATTGCGCTACGATTTAACTCATGATTATGTTCGTCAATTATTTTATTGACAATTACAGCTTCTTCAGGGTTTTTGGTCTTTGGACAAGACACATTAATCAAAAATTGACATCAGGTTTTTGTGTACTAGTGTCCTTGTTTGAAGTAGATTCATATGATCTACTGTAACTACATAAATAAGTGCGTCAGTAAATAACATCGTTTTCATGATAAACTCGATTCTTAACTAAATAAAAGCCCCGTTTCTTTGCCCAGTCATTAATAAAGTTTTCACAAATGTCCCATAAATTAAATCTTTTCCAGAGTATAATGCTGCATGTTCATTTTCGTGAGTTACAATCGTCTCATCAGAATCGTGTGTATAGTTCCCTATAAAAAGAAATACATCGTTATGAATATAATACTAGAAAACATAAATGTCCTTCAAATATTATAGTTGTAATATAGTAAATTTTACCTGTTTCAACTGTAGAGACGGATGTAGAGACCGTTAAGGATTCTTCCAATGAACTAGTATCATTAAACACATATCTTTTCTTCTGAAAAACCAGAAATAGTAGATATATATTCCCCTTCAAAGAATCAGCGATATTAGGTACGTATTCTTCTGGAGAATCAACAGTAGTAGACACATATTCTGAAGGACCAGCGGTAGCAAACACATCTTCTCCTAAAGAACCAGCAACAGTAAACATATCTTCTTCATTTGAAGAACTAGCGACGGTAAATATGTCTTCTTCGTTTAAAGAACTAGTGAAAGTAAATGTATATTCACCTTTCGAAAAACTAGTTATATCAGATATATTTTCTTCTTCTGGAGAGCTAGCAGTGGTAAAAACATATTCTGAACCAACGATATTAGACTCATATTTCTCTTTTGACATTATTTCTTCCCACATCTTCTAATAAAGAACCAGCTACATTAGACGCATATTCTCCCTTTGAAGAACCAGTAGCAAAAAATCCATATTCTCCTGTTAGAGAACCAGCAGAATTAGACACATATTCCCCTTCTAGAAAACCAGGGACAGTAGAGATAAATTCGTCTTCTGCAAAACTTGCGGCCTGTGGGGGTATATTTTTTTCTGGAGAACTAGAAGGATAAATAGATCCATATTCTCCTTTCAAAGAACCTGCAAAATTAATAATTAGACTATATCCTACTTATGACGTATTAAACTTGTCTTACAGAATTAGCATTAGTAGACTCACACTTTTCTTTCATTTGTCGTAAACTTCAGGCCTTTTAATTATGTGGAATGTAAGCAAGCTTTGGGCTTGTTTTTTACATAAAGCGTCGTGTGTTAGAACTTGAGACGGTAACGTTTGCAATTTAGAATTCGTCAAACTGCTAAAGAAAAGAATTAAACAATCTTATCGTTATCATTATTTATATAAGGTAGGCATCACGTGACTATACTGATCAGGGTTGGGCAGCCTTCTATGTCCGGTGAATTTTACCGGACACCAGACATATAAATTTGTCTGATGTCTATTGATCTATTAACACATATAGAGTAAAAATTGGCAGTATATTACTGTCCTAATTATTTGGTTTGCTTGACTCTGAACGTAGGTTTCTTGTTTCAAAAAAAAAATTATATACAATTTTAGAAATTTAAATTTCATCGGGCAACCCACTTGTCCGATTGCCCAACCCTGATGCTGATGGTAGGTGTCATGTGACTATGCTGATTTAGGGACCTGCGGTAAAACACATATGCGAAAAATACTAAAATTCTTAATTAAAATATATCTGAAATAATTAATTAATATATGTATATATTTTGACTGATTACACAGATTCAAATGATCACATTCCCAGTTTATTTGAAATTATTGCAGGTTAAAATAATAAATTTTGATAATGTTAACAAAATTTGCATTGAATTACTTCAAAACCATTTAAAAATAAAATTCAATTAGACGAGACGAAAGTATAAAAATTAAATAAAAACTTTTTATTAACATCTAATAATCCTCTTAAATATATTAGCATGTGTATTGTTAATTGAAAAAACTCAATTACATAAAAATATAAATTAAAAATCAGGAATGCATTTACTAAACAAAAGAATAATGCACAATATGCGGTTATTTGTTTTCAAAGTAGATTAATTTTTAATTTAAAAATGGAGCTAAAACCTTTAAGCAATTGTCATGAATGGTTTTATTATTAAAAACTATTTCAAAAGTATTTAAAATCTAAAAATAAATGTAATTCTAGTAAATTTAAAATAATTTATTTTTTAATTAAAATATATTTGAAAATATTAATTGTATATTTTTTGATTGATTACTTTAGATGAATCTTTTAAATAGTAAAAAAAATTTTTAATAATACATTAGAGATTTTTTGATATTAATCGAAAATATTTAAATTCAGGCGATATTTTGTATTTCCTCTTGTTGTAATTTCTATCCATTTCATAAATATCATCTAAAATATTCTATACTTCACTTATTTCATGCATTTATTTTTACCTTTAAAACTTTACAAACATTTCGTATATTTTCGAATTAAACTTCCTATTTTTTAAAAAATTTAAACTAACCGAACCTCTCTCTTTCTCTCTCTTTATCTTTCTCTCTTTTTTTATTTCTCTCTTTCTCTCTATCTTTCTCTCTCGCTCTATCTTTCTTATTATCACATAGAATTTCTCAATTCCTATTATCTAAAAAATATTTACAATTATTTGCTTTATTCACATTAATTTTTTCTATAATATAGTTATATTTTTTATTTTTATCATTTATTTTATTTCTAATTTGTATTTTTAAATTTTTATTTTTTTATTTTTTATTATTATTAATTTCTATTATATTTATTTATTTTAAATATACTTTCACTTATTTCATAATTTCAAAAAATGCTGAAAATTGCCAAAAAACTTGCAAGAAATCCAAGTGTTTTCGCACAAATGCTTGCAGGAAATAAAAAAAATCCAGAGGTCCAACTGAGCGTTCTGTTAACTCTGAAGGTGTTACCTTAGGTGGACCATCGTCACTAGTTACTCAAATTAGTTCAAGACATACTAAAGGTATTAAAATTCTATGCTTTTTAATTTTTTTTTTACTTAATCATAAAATTATGATTAACTTTTTTTTTAATTTTTAAGATATTTTAGGAACTTTAAAAATTTTTAAATAAACTTGACGATCTATCTAAAAAAATTAATTAGATGGATCGAAGATTGGTGGAAGTTGAAGAAAGAATACCAGAAAGCTTTGACCTAGCTCATGAAAACAGTTTTATTCAGGTAAATTTTTATTATTTTTTTAATTATTTTAAAATATTTAAAAATACTTATCTTTTATCTTTTTGAAATAGCAAATGTTAAAGCTACGGTGAAAATATTAATTGAAACTGCAATATACCCTTCTGAAGAAAAATATAAGGAAGCTGCAGAAGAATATCTGTTGGAGAATCAGAGTGAGTATTATGAAAGCCTTTCAGACAAAAGATAGGCTACTTATTATAAGCAGAACATTGCGGATCTGTAAGTTTTTTAATTTTTTGTTAAGTTAAATTTCTAAATATTTTTAAATGTTTTGAATTATTTTGAAACAGTTCGAATTATTTCGAAATATGTTAAAAATAATCATTTTCAAATATAATGAATTATTTAGAAATATAATTTTATTTTTTGTATAATATAATCATTTCTAAATGTTTAGATATATTTAAAATATTTCAAAATTATTTAACTTTATAATAATTTTATTAAATTTTTAGCTATTAAAGCAGCATCGATTATTACGAAGCGCTCTGACCATACAAATCAAACAAGCATTATTTTTAGTATTTGGCGAAAACAATTTGGATTCAATAAATACAAATGTGGCCCCATCAAAAATTATAGAGTGGAAAGCTTCTGACAAAATAAAGTCTTGTTATAAAAAGCTTTTCACTCTGATATTCTCTGATCCAATTGATACATATATAGCAAGAATCCTTGCAAAACTATAGCCTACTACAATACCATCGGACATAAAAATGGAATATGCCATTACAGTATACAAAGTAACGCTAAGCCAACATTATGAAAAATTCACAATGAGGGAAAACATTATGAAAGATAGACTTATAAAAAATTTAGTAATTAAAATAAACTAAATATTTGCAAAATATTTTAAAATTAAAAAATAATAAAATTTAATTAAATGAAAATCAAAAATTTCAAAAAAAAGTGAAAGTTGCAAAAAGGTGAGAAGTTTCTCTCTCGGCCTCAGATGAAGAAACAAGTGATGAAGAGATTGTTGAAGACGTAAGAGAAAGCAGAAAAAAGCGAAGAAAGTCGCAACCATCCAAAATGGTAAAAATAAAGATTATATTCTAATAAAGCTATACACTATATTTTTTTAATTATATAAATTTTTTAATATTTACAAATAATATTTAGACTAAAAGAAGCAAACAAGATCATGCTTCCTCTACAAGTCCTGCACAAACAACTACTACTCCAGCAGATATTCAAGAAATTGTGGATGATTCTGAAGAAAGTCATCATAATGATTCTCAACATGATAATCCTCAACATGATGATCCGCAATACCAGCATGATGATCGTCAACAAGAATCTGCTGGTGCAAGTTCTCAAAAAGGTGCTGGTTACCAAGAGTCTCAATAATTTTGGTTTAAAATTTTTTATTTTAATTTTTAATCGCTTTTTCTTGCAATTATTTTTTATATTTATTTTTTACATTTTTTTTTAAAATTTTTTTTTGACTTTTTTTTTATTATATATTTTTATTTTTATTTTATTTATTACATTGTTATATTTTTTATCTTTTATATTATTAATTTTGTCTTATAAATAAATATAATATTTTAAAATTTTAAATATTCTAAAATCTTGCAAATACTTTCGAATTTTTGTCATATAATTTAATTTCTGTTTTTCTTCTTTGTTTAATATTTTGTTACATTTAAGATAATGTTTATGTTGTGCAAAATATTTTGAATTTTTCAGATTGCTTTTATAATAAAATATCTAATTTTGTTTTATTAATAATTTAATTATTCAAGTTTTTAAATATATTCGAAATACTTTTTTTTTTTAGATATTTTAGTTTATTTAAATAATTGTAATAATTAATAGTTTCGAAAACTTTTAAATAATTTTAATTATGTTTAAGATTTTTTATTAAAAAATATATTTGTTTACTAAATATTCATTTGTTTTGTCAAAGCGGAGAATTACATGAACTTGATTTCTAATTGCTTCTATATCAATTACATTAAATAATTCAGTTAATTTAAGCCAAGAACATCCATAATAATATGGATTCCTGTCAGATTTAAAATTATACCACTGAATTAATGCTAGATTATGTGTTAAAGATTCCTTGTTATATTCAAGTTTCACTAATAAATATATCTAAAAATTAAATATTAAAAATTTATGTTAATACTGTATTTTAAAAAATTAAAACTTAAACAATGAAAAATACCTGTTCATAACAGATTCCTTGATCTGATATATATTCAAATAGTTCTTCAGAATTTATAGCAACTGCTAATTGCTATACCAGGCTTTTCTGTAAAAATTATCAGTTGCTCTAATTATAGCCCATTTTTTAAAGTTATTGAGCTATATATTTTAACTATATAATTAGGGGCGTGCCATTTATCACATGATATGTTTTATTTAGTAGCCACTTCTATCCATGTATGGTGTGATCACTTTATCTAATTCTGATTGATTAACATAATATATAGACGTGATCACTACCTCTGACCATGTATTTATAGTAAAAATCATGTGATAAATGGCATGCCCCTTACCTAAATTAACATTTGTTGAATTAAAATATATAGTTAAATGTTCTAAAAAATTTTCAAGTCCAAAATATATTTTAGAACTTGAATTATAGTCTTTTAATTGTTGGTTAATAAATTCCTGAGCATTATTTAAACTAAAAGTCCAAATTAAATTTGTAAATTTATAAGGGCTTATAGTTTTAAATTTTTTTGATTTGCCTGATAATAATTTCGTTGCAATATCCTGCTTCTGAATCTATTTAATTTAAAATAATTTAGTAAAGTTTTATAAAAATACTAAATATTATTAAAAAATTTAAATAATTACCAATTTCATTATTTAAATTTCTATATTTTGTTTATTAGTTAAATGATAAGGCGTTTTAACAAAATCTTTATGAAGATTTTCATAGGTTTCAGCGGAAAACCCATTTAAAGTACCATACTGTCTAATTAAATCAATATATGGTATACCCATAAATGTAATTTTGGAAATTTTAATTCTGATAAAGTACTTGTTTGAAAAATATTAATAAACTGTTGAGCCCAATTTTTATTAAATTATATTAATATTAGTTATTAAAATTAGTTAATTAAAATATTAAAATATCAAAAAATAAATTTGAAGAAATTCAAAATATTGCGAATTATCTCAAAATCTTTCAAACTTTGGTCATCGAATTCTTGAGATCGACTTATAATATACATATTATTCCAAACTTCATAAAGATTCAACAACTTTTTATTTAATGCTTCACTGATATCTAAATTATCCAGAACAAATATCATAACTTTCATAGGATTATAATATTTATTAGCTGTAATTCTAGAAAGTGATTGAATTCCATTTTTGAATATTTTAAGTTCTGGAAATCTAGGAATATTCTCTAATCTTTTATCCACTTTATCAAGTATTGAAGCTCCGTATGATTGTTTTAAAAGATCATATGTAAAAGTAATTTGATAGTTAAATAATTCCAAATCTAAATGATGCATACTATCAATTACCATAGCTTCGTAAATATTGATATTTCTAAAATAAAAAATTGATATTAAATTATATATTATATATTATGAATTTTAATTTTTTTTAAAATAATTTAAGATATTTTAAAATATTTCGCAATAATTTGAAAGTTTTAAAATTATCTTAAAAATTGTTAAATTAATATTAAATATTTTGCAATGTTTTGAAATTTTAAAATTAATTTAAAAATCGTTATAGTAAAATTAATTTTAAATCTTAAAATTATTCGAAATATTTTAAACACATTCGTATATTTAATTAATTAGAATATTAAATTTACCAAATTTCCAAAAAAAAATATGGTACTAATTCAATGCTTACTGTTTGCCCTTCGTTCTTATTATAATAGTGTTGCATGTTTTCATGATTTCTAAGTTCCATATCTTTTTTAATGAGATTTGTATTTATTAAATTATCTCTTTTTACTAAACAAAAATAGCAAGGATGTTTAAACTTTGTTGATTTATATGTTAAGCAAAAGGTTGTAGCTTCTAGCCAATCTGCAATTATTGTTGAAATTTTTGGATAAAACCAAATAAATTTGTTATTAAGTAACAAATTAGTTCCATTCTTTGAGAATGATTAAATTGGTTCTAAAATTATGTTTAAACATTTATGAAATATTTGTCTTTTTATTTCTTTTCCTAAAAAATTATAAAATTTTATTATTGGCAAATAATCCAGTAATTGTTTTGTATCCAGTTTATTTCTGCACCATGTAGATATATTTCCAAGTAATAAATATACTATTTGAAGCTGGCTTTTACCCAATGAATTACAATTGGTGGCATCAGAATATAAAATAATAGATAAAATTTTTGCACTAGTTGGTAAAGTACTTTGAGTGATTTTCCACCATTGTCTATTATTTTGCTCTTAATAAATATTTTTTTTCCCATTCTTTAAAAAAAAATTAATTAATAAAAACAAAATAAATATGTATATAAAAATAATATTAAAGTTAATATACTTTAGTAGTTTTATATAATTCTTCATATTCAAGTGCAAAAGTTTGAAATATATCAGGAATTTCTAATATATTTTGAATGCAACTCATTAATGGCATATGATATAAGAAATACTCAGTATTATCATGATCCAATACTTTAGTTTTCATATATGACAAATTAGATTTCATATTATTCATAAA
>QKWP01000013.1:129921-145663 GCA_003550325.1 Gigaspora rosea | reverse complement strand
CTTGTTTAATATTTTTTGGTAATGGAGATTTGGAATAATTTGAATGCTTATTAAAGAATGAGATAATCGCATTTCCAGCTGCATTACTTAGTTTATATTTTGTAACCAAAACCATTAAATCAGTATAAGCTTCGTTAGGAAATTCATTATATTCTTGATTTTTATCGTTCCATAAATTATTTCGCATATCTTTGAAATAATCTGCACTAACTGAAATATCATCAGATAATTCATAATAATCTTGTGAAATATTTTCAAATTCATCAAAAATATTAGTATTAGGATCAACTTTGAAATTTTTTAAATATGTGTTATTCTCTAATTCAAAAGACATATTTGCTAAATTCTCAGACAGATTGTCCTCTAATTCAAAAGACATATTTGCTAAATTCTCAGACAAATTATCCTCTAATTTAAAAGATATATTTGCTAAATTCTCAGACAAATTATCATCATTAGATAAATTTGCAATGTTACTCTCTAAATTAATATTTTGCACAGGATTGTTAAAGTTAATATCTTTAAATGAAATTTTTTTAGAGGTTTTAGAGGAAGAGGAATATTCAATATCTAATTGGTCTTGATTAATATCATCTTGAGGTATTCATCAAAAAGACTTCAAAAAGCAAAGACTTGCGAAAACTCAGCACTTTTGGCAAAAACTAGAACATCTTCGACAGTATTAAGACACTTGGACATATGTTTACTCAATCCATTTCGTGATAAAAAAGTACGAAGGCAAAAAGAACATTTGAAGCTAGACATTTTATGAGATTAGAATAATGTTTGATATTTAAAGAGAAATAATGGAATTTATATTCTAAGATTATAATAATTTCAATTTGATTTAAAATTTTAAAGATACTTGGAAATAAAATTTTTTACGAAAAAAATAAAGAAGTTTTTAATTATATTTATATCTTTTTGAAAGTATAGAAATTCTGTTTATATTTTAAATTAAACTAAAGTATTTAATTTATTATGTTTGCATTTATTGAAAATTATGTTTCATAAAAATATTTCAAAACAATGTGAGATAATTCGAAATAATTAAAATTTATGTATAAGTTCAATAAATATTTAATTTAAAAATTATTCAATTCGTTACCTTATTCTTTAATTAATTTTGAAATTATACAAAAAATTAAAAATTTATTAAATACATTATTATTTAAATTATTCAATTCGTTACGATAATCTTAAATACTTTGTAATTTCTCAAAAAAATGTGAAATAATTAAAATTTATCAAATTTTATTTAGGGGCATCCATAAATAATGTTATGTACCCCCTCATAGTAGCGCTTGACCCCCATCTACTATATAAAAAAAAATTTCAAAATCCGTATGTTTATTTATATAATTTTACAAAAACTTGAATATATTGTGACACAGTAATCAATTTGGATGATTTAGGTACCATTCAATTCGTCTCAGTAAGACCATTTCATTTGGATCACTGTATCAATAGTTATTTACAAAAAGCTAGTCATTTTATAAGAAAACATAATAACCAATAGTATTTGGCCAATAACTTTTGATCCAGTGATCCAAATGAAATGAAATTGGTACCATTCGACTTCTCTCACCAAGACAAATCAAATGGTGCCAAATCATTAAATTGGACCATTGATCAGTTTTTAGACTATTTTTTCTAAAAAAATTGCGTTATATTTTTTTGACCCCCCTACTTAAGAGGAAAATCGTTATATTCTGTCAGACCCCCTCCCCCTCTTGTATAACGTTATTTCTGAATGCCCCCTTATTTAATTTCACAGTATATCTGCGAATATATGTGTGGTTATTAAACATTTATTAAGAAAATTAATATGATTAATTAATTCTAAATAGTATTAGCAGAGAAGTCGTTGGCCACATTATGGCATATGAAACAATAAGAGAAGAATACCAAGCTTAAGCAGAGCCCACTGATTGAATGAACTTAACTAGCCAATTTTGGCATTCTGGAGTAAATGATAAAACACTTTGTAATTTCTCAAAATAATTAAAAGTTATCAAATTTATTTATCTAATTTTCATAGCATATTTGCAAATTTATGTGCATTATTAAACATTTATTAAATTTTTTTAAGTAAAATTAATGTAATTGATTAATTTTACTCTATATAGTATTACAGAGAAGTTATTGGTCACATTATGCATATGAAACCATGAGAGAAGAATACCAAGATTAAGTGAATTGGGTATTACCCGAGTCACCTGCAGGTGGAGGTGATACTGCTTGACTTGCTCCTTTTAAATACTTATTGATTACCTTATTGATCAAATAATTAAACTCTGTAATTTGTATTCTTGTTTTATTTTAGATTGTTAAGTGCCTTAATGATCTAAGTTATTTTTTTAAACTGTAATTATGAACACAATTCAAGATTCGATTACTATCATTATTCAAAAATTACCTGACATCGTTAAGTGACTTAATAATCGATTCTAATTTTGGCTAGCGTATCTAACTGGTAACCTGTCAGGTGACCTGGTGGAGCCTTTTTTTAACTAACCCATTTCACCTGGGTGGCAGGGTGAAGATTTTTTAGACAGGCAATTCACTAAGCACAGCTCACTGATCAAATAAACTTACCTAGCGCAATTTTGCTATTCTAAAAAGTTACAAATTTCATTTATTTAATTTTCACAGCATATCTGCAAATTTATGTGCAATTATTAAACATTTCAAAATTATTTGCATTAGACTAATATTAGACCATGTAGAAGTTCACTAAACATGCATGTAAACCCATGAAATAGTATAAAAGGTATTATTATCTTGCCGATTTTGAACTACAATCAATTTTTGAAAAATGAAAATCCTTATTAAATTTTGCCATAAATAGTAAACAATAGATAGTTTTTACATCATCAACTTTCAATTTATTACAATATACTTTAATTAATTTTGAAACATTTCAAAATTATGCGAAGTTATTAGAAATGTATTAAATCAATTATTTTTTAAATTATTCAATTCATTACAATAATCCTTGTTTATTAAAGCTAAAAATTTGAATAAAATAATTGGATAATTAGTGGATGTAATTGTTCTAATAACGTAGGAATAAGTAAGTTGTTTTATATAAATCTATATCTAAATTTTATATTTAAAGAACACTACTAAATTATTCTTAATAATATAATCAAGCTTTTTGCAAATATTTAAAAGTTTTTACAAGATTTCGCAAGATTTCACAAGATTTCACAAAATTTTGCAATTTTAGCCAAGGAAGTCAAACTGATCAAGATGGTCAAACTGATCAAGGTGATCAAACTGATCAAGGTGATCAAACTGATCAAGGTGACAATAAGATCAACTGATAGAGAAGCCGTGGTGAAAAAGAGCTATTTAAAATTTTATATTTATTTATTATTATACATTATATATAATTTTGTCATTTCTCAAAAAAATGCGAAATAATAAAATTTGTTTCGCAGCAAATATAAAATTAATATAATACAAAATCTAATTCAAGTAACTTCTGTATAATGGATTAAAAAAAAATTTGCACAATTATTAACCGTTTATTAAATTTTTTTAAAAATTATTAAACATTTATTAAATTTTTTTTAAAAAATTATTAAACATTTATTAAAAAATTATTAAACATTTATTAAAAAATTATTAAACATTTATTAAATTTTTTTTAAAAAATTAGTATAATTTTTACTTTACATATGAAGTCATTGGTTATATAATAGCATATGAAATCATAAGCCAAGATTAAGCACAGCCTGTTATTGTTTTTACATAAATCAACAACTTTCAATTCATTATAATATACTTTAATTAACTCTGAAACATTTTAAAATTATGCGAAATTATTAAAAATTTATTAACAGCCATGTATAGAATAATAGCTTGGACGCTAATATTTAAATTCTAATTCAATAAATTATTTTTTAAATTATTCAATTCATTACAATAATCTTTGTTTATTAAAGCTAAAAATTCGAATAAAATAATTGGTGGATATGGTATATTGGTTTTCATAATTGTTCTAATATTTTTTTATCTAAAGAACGTAGGAATAAGTAAGTTGTTTTATATAAATTTTATCTAAATTTTATATTAAAAGAACACTACTAAATTATTCTTAATGCTTTTTGCAAATATTTAAAGTTTTTTACAATATTTTCGAAAAATTTTGCAGAATTTCACAAAATTTGCAATTTTAAAATTTTATATTTATATTATACATTATATTTTAAATTAAATATACATTTTTAATCAATATATACAGGAACTAAATAATTGTAATTTCTTAAAAAAATTCGAAATAATTAAAATTTGTAATAATATTATATAGTGTTTTTTGCAGCAAATATATGCACAATTATTAAATTTTTTTAAAAAATTATAAAAAATTATTAAACATTTATTTAATTTTTTTAAAAATTATTAAATATTTATTAAATTTTTTTTAAAAATTATTAAATATTTATTAAATTTTTTTTAAAAATTATTAAACATTTATTAAATTTTTTTTAAAAATTATTAAACATTTATTAAATTTTTTTTAAAAATTATTAAACATTTATTAAATTTTTTTTTAAAAAATTAGTATGATTTTTATTCTACATTGTGTTAGTAGCAAAGTTATTGGTCACGTGAAATCATAAGCCAAGGTTAAGCACAGACTGCTAACTTATCACAAGTGATCATCACTGCATAACTATAAATTTTTAATAAAGATTTAGAGTTAGAGTCAGGTAGGGTCTGGGTTAGAAGGATTTGTTTATGTATAACATTTAATGCTAAGAATTTTTACTTATTGCCCAAAGACTTGTTATTATAGTAAAATATATCGCTATTAAAGATTTTTTGGATTTTTTCTTTGCTTCTTTATTGTTTTGATTACATGAGATCCTGCAATCCGATTGGCTGAACATATGGGATCTTTGCAGTAGAAAGAGCGGATACATCAATATATATAATTGAATTTAATTACTTTGTTTTGATTTTTGGACTGATCCGAGTTAATCAAAATTCACGATTTTGATTGGTTAAACATAACATATAACTAACTGGTAATCTCGTGATGCGCTTGGCTTCGACCTTATGCAACTTTCTTTTTACATTAGGTATCTTGATTTTTTATTATGCAAATTGACTTTCATTTATAATTAAAAAATGTTGATCACATTGAAATTTACCAGAATTTAATAAAAAATGTTTTTTTATTTTGTGGTTGTATCTGCCCTTTCTACTGCAAAGCCCCCATATGAGCAGTGATGATCACCTGTGGTGATATTAAATTTTACCATAAAAGTAAACAATAGATTATCAATCAACATTGTTGTTTTTACAACTTTCAACAACTTTGCAATTTCACAACATACCGCCAACCTTCGCAATACCACTTAAGCCTTTTATTTATTTATTTTATTACAAAAATTTGCAGTTACTTTTTTAATTATTTTTTAAATTTTATAAAGAATTTAATATTTTTGCGCATGTGCGCTGTGGCGCACCACATATAATTTGGTGTAATGTAAAATCTAAACAACCAAAATAACACATTTTTTTGTTAGTTAGAGTTAGGGTGAAGTTAAAATGGTATATAGGCAAGAAGAGGGTTTTATAGTAAAATTTTGCAAGGAATTTTTTTTGTTAGAGCATGAAGAGTAGTTTCATAAGCAAAATTATGAACCACAGATTTTTTAAAAGATTGCTATTTTTTCTCAATTTCACTTTACACCTGATTCTACTATCTGATTGGTTTATCAGATAGGTGCGTTACAACGCATATGCGCTAAATTACATAAACCTTTTATAAATACAACCAACTTTATATTAGTTTTTTTATTCGACTAATTTTTCTTTAAGTTTTTTTTTTATTTTTCAAATTATAATTTATTAGATAAATAATTATATATACCGTAATATACTGTATAACTTTTAATTATAGATTTCTTAATTAATATATATATAGTTGCTAATACTGTGAATAGCAAACTGGCAATTTGCTAGCATATATATTAATTGAATTTAAAATCTATATAAGTATAAATATAAGTAGTATAACCTCTGGCAAACTCTAGCCATATGAATGTGATGGATAACTATCTTGCTAAGTCTGCTGGCTTATATTTTTTATATAAGTCTTTATCTTCTGGCTCACTATGAGATCATTGACTTTAAATTCTTTATTTTTATTTTATTTTTTATATTTTATTTTTAATTATTTTTTAGCAATAATTATTAATAAACTTTTAAACATATACACATTTTGAAAGGATATTTGGGCAAAAACTTTTCAGTTCCAAGAACAAGACCACCAAAGAAAAAGCTACATGTTGACAAGATCCAATTGCGGAAATGGAGCAAGAAATTGTGGAAGCCAGAAGTTTAACTGTGGAAGCCACCGGTTCAACTGAACCTGCGTGAACTTTTGAAGGTTGTTAATTTAATTTAAAATTATATTTTTTAATTATTTTTTATTTTTTAAATATTTTCATTAATTATAATTTAATTTTAAATAAAGTATCACAAACAACGATCTCTAAGCTTTTAGAGAACCAGGATGAACTTCTTCACCAAATGAAGCGAATTATTTCGAAAGTCGATCGGCTTGAAGACCAAATAAAAAAATTCGAAGACAATTTGGTTGAGAACTACGACGCAACAAATAAAAAGGCTTTCCTTGAGGTAATGTTTTTAATATTTATTTTAATTTTTTATATTTTATTTTAATTTTTTATATTTTATTCTAATAATTTTTTTATTGAGTTGTTAGACAACTTAATCTATCCTACAAATACAGAATTTAAGAGAGGAGCGGAGGACTATTTTAGGAACTATAATTGTGAATTCATGCGAAGATTGTTAGAGAAAGATTGAAAAGCCTATTATGCGAAGAAACTTCATGGACCTGTAAAAATTTATTTATTTTTTTTTAAAAAATTCGAATTTATTCGAAATATTTAAACATTTTTCGAATAAATTCGAAAAATGTTTGCAATTTCACATATATTTAAAAATATTAAATATGTTATTATTTTCTAATTTTAAAAAATTTTTAGCTTTTGAAAAAGTTAGGTTGTTATGAAGCACTTTAACCACTAAAATTAAAGACTCTATGTTTCTATTTTTGGCAATCTTTTAGACCCTATTAACACCAAGGCGAAACCTCAAGAAGTTTTGAATTGGAAGAGATCGAAAAGACAAAGAATTGTTTTAAGCTTCTTTTTGCAAGCGTTGCGAATATTTCTGATGAAAATGATACTTACATTGTTCAAAATTTAAATAGGATTTGGCCCTTCAGAGAAACAACTGACCGCAAGACGGCATACACAATGGCGGTATGCCAATCTATTCTTAGCCTAAAATACGAAAAGTTAACAATTTCTGAAGATATCGTTAAAGAAGATCTTGAAAGATATTAAGTTATTATTATTATTATTATTATTATTATTATTATTAGTATTATTATTATTTACTAAAAATTTGTTCTATTTTTCGAAATAAAGCGAATGTTAGAATGATGTGAATCGTTTTTGACATTAATTTCAGAGGATATAGAAAAAAGAAATAAACCAGAAGAATTAGAAGAATTTGGAGAACAATTAGAAAAATTCAAACAAGTATATTTATATATAGATCATATAAAAATATTATCCCATTTTTTTATAATTATTTTAAACATTTAAAAAATTTATAGGATACGTCTAATTATTTCAAACGATCTTCGCAATCCTCCAAAAAAGTAAGTTTATATTTTAAAATACAAAATTTTTTTTAAATTTTTAAATTGAATTTTTATTTGAAAAAATATTTTTTAGGCAAGAAAAAGGCTAAGAAAAGGCGAGTATATTTAAAATTTTTTAAAAGTTTGCGATTTTTTGCATTGTGTTCAAATTTTAGAAATTTTCGAATATATTTAAAAAGATGAAAAATCTACAACTTTGACAAAAAATATAGATTATATATCCGATAAAGAACAAGAAGAACCTGATTATTAGAGTTCCGCAATTTGATTTGATCTTCAAATATTTAAATCAAATATTTGATCAAATTCAAATTCAAATTTGACTATATTTGATTTGATCAAATTCAAATATGGCCAAATTTGATTTGATTGACAAATATTTGATTTGATTTGAAAATTACTATTAAAAATTCAAATTCAAATCAAATTCAAATTCAAATATTTGAATCAAATCAAATTCAAATCAGGGTCAATTTGATTTGATCAAATTCAAATTGATCCAATATTTGATTTGATTTGAATTTGAGGAACTCTACTGATTATGACTCATAAAACTTTGTTTTTGTTTTGTTTTTTTTATATATACAAATAATGCTACTTTTTTTTGTCTTTTTTTTTTATTTTTTAATAAAAATACTATTATTATTTTGCTTTATATTTGTAATTTTTAAATTTTTTTAAAAAAACAAGTTATTAATAAATTATATATGCATTTATTATAATAAAATATATAATGTTAATTAAAAATATATATTTAATTTAAAAATGTAATATATATAATAATAAATAAAAAAATATAAAATTTTATATTCAATTGCGAAAATTTTAAAAAAAATTCGAAATTTTGCGAAATATTGCAAAATATTGCAGATTTAAATGATAATATGCGATATATTATCTTTTGCAACCTCTGAAAAGATAATTAAGTAGAGGTTTGCATTTTTTATTTGGTCTATTTCGCAATATTTCGCAATATATTTTGAAATATTTTGAAATTTATTTTGAAATATTTTGAAAAAAATGCATGCCGAAATCTTTCGAAAGATTGTACATATTTCGAAAGATTTCGCATCGATCACAATTCTTTCAAAAGATTTTGGCATGCAATAACTTTCAAGATTTCGTATATTTATTTTGCTAATGGAAGTGCAATAGGTATTATTTTAGTAAAGTTTTGAGTTATAAATAAACCTGTGACAAAAAACTGTGTTGCAGGGGGGCAACAAATACATTTCTCCTTAAAATAATAGAAAAAGTGCATATAACTTGCAAAATCTTGTTTTTATAGTCAGATAAATTATTAATTATATAATACAATTGCATAGAATTTTACTTTTTATTCACTTTATATACTCAGTACTGTCTAAATTAATGATATATATGTATGCAGTCAGTTAAGTAATTGATATTAGTAGCTTAATCTATCACAGAATTCAGATGCTCTAAGCTGAAGTGATGAAGTAGTTAGTATTGTAAAATCTGCTGATTTATTGCAAAATCATCTGATGTTCGCCTTTTACAGTTAGTTTAATGCTTTAGTTAAGGCTTCTTGTTTAAAGGCAGGGTTTTGTTTTTTATTTTTATTGGAATGATATATGATTTTATCAAATGTGAGTTTCTATAAATATTGTTAAATAGGATATATTAAAGTAGCACTAAATATATAACTAGAAGGCTTATAATATTTTAATTACCGTAAAGTCCCGAATATAAGCAACCCCCAAAAATAAGCAACCCCCCTCATTTTGAGATCAAAATACTAAGAAAATAAAATAAGCAACCCCTGCTAAACATATATAAAATTTATTATAAACTTTATTGGACATTTATATATAAGGTATATTGACCAATAAAATTGAATATTTTAAAGTCCCAAATTTAAGCAACCCTTTGAAAAAATTTGGCTAAAATAGGTGGCTTAGGGGGTTGCTTATATTCGGGACTTTATGGTAGTTTTTTTTTATAATATTTTTTATTAATCATAAAAACCAACACACTAATAATATTTTGGTGACATAAAAATCAAAATCTTCTAAAACAAAAATATATACACGCATAATTTTACCTAGCAATGCATAACTATAAAACACTTACTAATTGTACAAAATGCGCATATTAAAAAATCAAAATGACACATTATGATATACAGATGAGCAATATGTAAAAATACAGTTATTTGATACACAAGATTTTGCTAACACCATTATAGATAGTAGTCAACCATATTTATTAAATAAATATTCTCAATAAAATCAAATTAGCAATAACCATAATTTGAATCTTAAGGTGATCTATTAGTAATGATAAAAGGTAGTTTATGTATTCTTGTTCTGCATTATTTCTGAATTATTTGACTCTGAATTGTCATTTTAAAATTTTTATCCAATTAACATTTATTAAAAAAAAGCATGCAAAAAAAATTTAGAAATAATAATAATAATAATAAAGTAAAAAATTAAAATTAAACAAATATATAAATAAATAAAAAGTGAATAAAAATGAATTAATATATGCTTACCCAAATATTAAATGCAATCTAAATTTTTATACATTAAAAAGAATACATTCGAATATTTATATATATTTTAATAATTTTTGTATTCTCCACGTAGAAATATCTATATTTGTTTTTTGCAATGGCAGAAATCTGGTTAGTGTCTTGTCTAGCCCAAATCTAATAAGAAGATAATTATTACAAATTTTTTTTTAAAAAAAATAATTTACCTTGTTCAGGTTTTCTTATAACTGCTATACTCAGTGTAGTAGGTAGCACAGATTAATTTTAAAAATTTTGACATAACAAACTTGTATCCTCTAGTTATTCCTATATTGTTTAGGCATGTGCAGTTCTTTTGTCACACCAATACAAAGAACTTTAAAGGCATTAGCTGAATTTTGAGTTATATAAAGATCAGAATTTTTTAGTATATTTAGATAAGATAGCTTTATTATTTATTAGAGAGAATATGATTCTATTATTTGATGTTTAATGAAAATTTTATTTATTATAATTTTATATAGTGATGGGCTTATTATAATTTTTCTAACAAAATTAAATTGTGTTCAATTATTTTAGTCTATTTTTAATATTATATATTATTTAAATTTGAAGTGTTAGTTATCGTACATA
Organism: Gigaspora rosea; assembly: GCA_003550325.1. Classification (NCBI taxonomy): domain Eukaryota; kingdom Fungi; phylum Glomeromycota; class Glomeromycetes; order Diversisporales; family Gigasporaceae; genus Gigaspora; species Gigaspora rosea. Next base: position 134,813 of record QKWP01000013.1, on the reverse strand, counting down.
TTAGGGACCGGGAATTGTATGATTTAGTGTAATTGAACCAAATCGCACTAAATCACATAATTTGACATCATATTTATATTCTCCAATTAAAAACTTGTATATTAATTTGCTAGTTGAATACAGTATGTAAAAAATTAGTTGAGTACAGTATTTAAAAAATTTCAGTTAAGCACACGCAGTATTTAAAAAATTACAATTTTTTTTTGCTTAATTTATGGTAGAGTGTACATAGATCATTTATTATTTGATTTTGGTAGTACTTTGGGATTTCATGCAAAATTTGAAATATACTACTAATAGAAGTTTTTTAAAACCACTATCAATTTTTACTATAATTTGGTAATATACAGATTAAACCTTCTATTTATAGTAGTAAAATTTTTAGCAGTTGTATTATTTTAAAAAATATACTTCTTTATATAGCTAAATTTGCCTGAGGGGCTTCGAATTTGCCTGGGTTACACAAAAAAACAAATAGTAAAATATTTTTAAAACAGGTAATTATCCAATCTGAGTTGTATTTACTATATAATCAGTTACACAAAAAAAATTAACAACGCATATTATATGAAAAATGATTTACTCTTTACAAATTCTTCTGTATCCTAACCGATATGGTTACACATAGTATCAACCAATCATATCATACCAGTTATATAACTATAACAGATCTGGATCTGGATCTGGATCTTTCTTATATGGATCTGAATCTTTCTTATATGGATCCGAATCTGGACTTGGATCTGATCCGGTTTTTCAGATTGAATCCGTATCTTTAAAAAGATTCATCCAATCCATCCATGCACACTACCTGGAAGACTTTCGAACTAAGTTAACCTCTTTTATCACTCTAAGTAAACTTATTCTCCTGGTCTTTTTGATACTAATTGTGTGATATTATTAAAATTGACTCAGTAGAGCCAGATATATAGTCTCATAAAATTTATACAACATTTTTATAAAATCTTTAGAATGTTGCCCAAATTTCGAAAGGTCATATCTCTGGTTCCTTAGAACTGGAAAGACCTGGAGAAAATGTTTTATTAGAATAATAAAGAATGCTATCTTGGTATAAAACCTTACCGAATCATTTTTAAATCAAAAAATTATTATTTTGGTACGTGTCCATAAGATGAAATATTACGTGACCTGTACATGTCCTTAGACAGGGACGGTGAATAATATCAATTTGATTTTGCAAAAATATCGATCGATATGGTCAAAAATATCGATATACTTATGATTGGCCAATTAAAATGCAAAATTTTGTAAAATAGTTACAGATAATATGATATAACGTGATCAGTACCTAAATTTCTTTCTTCTTTTGACATGTTTGTTGATTGTCTATTTTACCGAAGCTTATCAGTTAGCAAATTTATATTGCCTGGTCTGAATTATACTTTTAATTTCGACCAAGTGCATATTGTTACACTGCATTAATATTTGCGAAAATATCAATTTTCTATGATCTGGTCATTTTATATATTATCGATACGAATCGACCGTCCCTGTCTATAGACTTTCTAGTATTTTATTTATAGTCCATCTCTATACAATCACCAAAATAGGGTGCAACAGACTTTGTGTTTATAGAGAGGTCAGACTAGGACCCTGAGCTATTAGTATATAGGTCACAAAAAATTTAAAATTTTTTATAATAGCTCTAAGCGAGCATTTGTATTAATATCAATAAGCATTTTTACCATATAACATATAAAAATTTATTAAAAATAAGCAAACATATTACCTAACTTATAATAAAATATTTCTGAAAATATGTTACTTCAAAAATAAGCTACTCTTTTAATTTTAAACAAAAAACTTAAAAACCTCTATGGCCCATTCTTAATTTTTAAATTAAAAACAATAATAAAATTTTTAACTTTGAAAATAAGCTACCTCTTTATATAGCATTTAATTAAATATTTGAAGACAATTGTGAGAGATCTAATAATCCAAATTTAATGATTTTGGTATCATTCGAATCATCTCATCAAGACGAAACGAATGGTACCAAAATCATTAAATTTGGATTACTATAGCACAAGATATTAATAATTTTATAATTTTTAAAAATCTTAATGATCTTGATAACTAGTAATCCAAATTTGGTGGTTTTGGTACCATTCGAACCGACTCATCGAGACGAATCGAATGGTACCAAAAACATCAAATTTGGATTACTGGTTATCAAGATCGCTAAGATTTTATACAAATTATTGTCCAAAGCGTAGCAAGGACACAACTGTATAAGTAAACTTGAATGCACGTCTATGCAATGTTAGTCAGATCAGGCCAATAAAATTTGAGTATTGACAGTTCCCGTGATGATACGCAGTCAGTGTAACAATTGATTATTAATACACCATTTTATGTGTTACACATGTGCACTATTTTGGATATTCTATTAAACGGCTATTAATTATTAATATTGCTTCGGACCCATATCAGATTCTGATTTTCTAGTAAAATTATTAATATCTTGTGCTACAGTGATCTAAATTTAACAATTTTGGTACCATTCGATTCGTCTCGATGGGACGATTCGAATGGTATCAAAATCGTTAAATTTAGATCACTGTAGCACAAGATATTAATAATTTTATAATTTTTATAAAATCTTAGTGATCCTGATAACCAGTAATCCAAATTTGATGATTTTGGTACCATTCATTTCATCTCGATGAGATGGTCGAATGATACCAAAATCATCAAAATCGGATCACTAGATCACAAGATATCCACGAAACCGTTTGTATCACAATTTATATAAAGATTTTTATATAAAATTATGTTACAAATCGTTTTTTGCAGATATCTTGTGATCTAGTGATCCGATTTCGATGATTTTGGTACCATTCGAACCGCCTCATCGAGACGAATCGAATGGTACCAAAATCATCAAATTCGGATCACCAGTTATCAAGTTCGTTAAGATTTTATAAAATTATAAAATTATTAATATCTTGTGCTATAGTTATCTAAATTTAATGATTTTGGTACCATTCGATTCGTCTCGATGAGACGATTCGAATGGTACCAAAATCATTAAATTTGGATTATTAAATCGCTTACAATGGCTTTTGAAATCTAAAATTAATTTATATTATTATTATAATAATAAAAAAGGTATTTGTTTGTATTTATTTACATTGGAATGCGTATTAGTACGTGAAATAAATTTTAAAAGTAAACATTGAGATAAATAAACCTTTTTAGGATTTATATCTCTAAAATAAGCTACCTTCTTATTGTGTACAAATTCCTTAAAAAGGTATAATACTTCAAAATTACTTCTGATTTTAAATCTAAAAAAAGATAAATTATTTTTAGGAATCTACGGTAGTAAACCATGCCCTATCAATACCAAAAATAAGCATTTGCAATTTTTAACTGTTTTAAATTTAGTTAAAAAATATGCAAATTGAAAATCTAATTTTTTTTAAAATTTGTTGATTTTAAGCAAATCTAAGATCTTACATCTAAAAAAGTTATTAAGTTGGCTACGCATCTAGTTCAGTGACCTATATACTAATAGCTTAGGGTCCTGTCAGACTGTATACCTTATCAAAAATCTTATGATTGAAAGCATAGTTTCAAAAATAGAAGCCATCTCATTTTAATATATGTTTCTAAGCCACTACACCACCACTTAATTTTATACTGTTAATACAGGACCCTGAAATATATATAGATAGGTAAGGTGATTTTTAAATTTTTTATTCATTGCTGTACGCATAACTTTTTTATAAGATCAGTACGCAAAATTTATCCCTTACAATAAAAAAATTAAAAAAATACGCAAAATAAAATTCTAACCCTTAATTATAGTATAAAATTTTATATAAGCTATCATCGGGTAAATAATTATTAAAAAATCTGTGTATATCTGCAACCCTGCCAGTGATCATTGAAAAAAATTTTTTTATTTTTTGTTTTCTGCGCAGATCAACAATTAACAATTCAATAATCTGTGCAGGTTGTAAAAAATAAAAAAAATAACAAAATCAAATAATGAAAAATTACTATATGCTCGCCTAAATATTAAATGCTAGCTAAGTTTTCATATATTAAAACAATAAATTTGAATATTCATATATTTTAATAATTTAATTTATTACAAAATACCAACGTCCCAATATCGAGCTATGTCCAAACTATCATACTAAATCCCATATTACAGTACTAACTATTATGCTACACCCTATACTAACTACTGTGCTACTAACTATCATGCTACATCTCATACTATCTTGCTACATTCCAAACTATCATGCTACGTCTATCGTGCTATGTACGTTCTACTATTATACTATCTATTTGTTACATTCAATCATACTATGTTCATTCTAAAAAAAAAAAGAAATGTTAGTACTGTAAAAAAAAGGAACAAAAAATAAACTGAATCAACCAATATCTTATGACAGAAGACATGAATACACACCAATGACGACGGCTCCAGTGATAGCTCCAATGGATTCTTCATCTGCATTCTTGGCATCCAATTTCAGTACTCTAGCAAAGCACAAACCTACAATAAAAGAAAGAAGTAAGTAATAATAAATAAATAAATAAATAAATTAGAAACTTATTTGAGGATGCAAATCATTAACTCTTCCCAACGATCACTTGTACCAAAAATTTTCTAAACAAAAGTTAATTTTCTTTAAAATTTATTATATAAACAGGCTTTTGCCAATTAAATATACTTGTTCAAAATACAAAATTACTATAGCTATCAAATTTTATAATATTTTAACTTGTTCTTGTTAAAATATATAAATTTTAAATAAATAAATATTCTATTCAATTTTGCGATTTGGGCCAAGGAAACTTGTCTTGCTCCTTAAGACAAAGTTGTTCAGCTCTTTGCTGGCTTCATTTCAACA
>QKWP01000013.1:5382-98602 GCA_003550325.1 Gigaspora rosea | reverse complement strand
AAAAAAAAAAAAACTACATAGTATAGCACGAAGGCTAGTCTAACAAAAAAAGAAATAAAAACTAATGAAAATAGAAAAGAAAATACACTATAATAACCCATGGTAGGTTGAATAAAAATTATATAACAATTGCAACTATTGTATATCTCTACTATAAAGCAATGCTTTAACTAATATCTTCTTCCAACTATATCTAACCTCGGATATCTCTAAACCATCCGACTGGAGCAACATCATATAGAGTAGCACCGAAACTGTATTCGTAAATAAACACGTCACGTGGTTGCATTCTACTGAGTCCGTCTGAATTTGGAAAATAAACACTGCTGATCGTTTGGAGGGGTAAGCCAAATTGCTACTTTTTGTCAAAAATTTTGGAAAAAAAACGGCAGGAAGGTGAGAGGAGTATTAGAAAGTTTCTACTTGTAGTTTTTAAGCGAGAGTATATTCTTCTTTAACAGAAAACTCATCATTCCTTATTTCACCCTTTTGGGAGCTGACCCTGGTACTAGATTTTTCAGTAAGTGATAAACTCTAAGCCTGTCAGCAGAGGACCCCGGACATGTAGTACAGAGGTCATACGTTACGCATTTTAGCAAAAACCCCCAAAATTTGCAAAGCAAAAAATTAGTTTTTGGCAATTATCTTGGCATTCAGTGGTCCAATTTGAATGAACTTTTTTTTAAAATTAAGCTCTCAGTGAGGCGCATCTAACAAAAAAAAGTTCATTCAATTCTGATTACTGGATCAAAATTTATTTAAATAAATAGATTTTGTCATTTTCAGCAAATTAGGTCAAAATTGGCCAAAATCCAGTTATGACCTATATGAGAGATGTCTGGGGTCCTGTCAGCAGGCAGTCTATGAACTTTGCCTCTAAATGACAAGTGCTGTCCCAGCAGTAAGTGATGAACTCTGAAGCTACTAGCAGATAGTCTATGATCTCTATCCCTAAATAATAGATGCCGTCTTACAGGATTTCTCAAAAGTCTCCGGCTTATCTTAGTTTTTTGAGTAAAAAAGATTTTGGAAATTATATGTACAAGTGATTGTCAGGAAGAGTTTTGTTTTTTCTGATACACTTTTTATTATATATAAATGTTTCTTTTAATCATATAGTATTTAAATTTAAGATTAAAAAATAATTATCTACCTGTATATATATAATCAATATTAAATCATTTATAGCAAATAAAAATTTTGATTGGCCAGTTGGCCAGTTTGCACATGATCTGTAAAGTGACCAATCATGATGTGATATTCAATTTTTGTGATCTATCAATCATGAGAAAGTTGCTAGATGGTCGCACCTTTTAGCAAAAGATCAGCAAAAAAGAAAAAAATTTTTAAATACTTCGATAAAGCGAATTTTGTGCCAATAATAATATTTTTTTATTGTAAGACAACATTTTTAAGCCCCGAGGCTTCCTATGGACTCATGCAGTGTTTAAAATTCAATGTTCTTAGTGTTCTCAAAGAACATTATACAATTTTTGGGAACATAAATTATTAAAATATGTTTTCTATTTGAGAACATTCAATAAATTCTTTTAATATTAAAAAAAATTTTAATTTTTATATATAAAGAACATTAAAATTTTACTGAAAACATTAAGAAATTAAAAATGTTCTTTTTGAGAACATAAAACCAAATTTGAATTTTAAACACTGGACCCATGGATACTTAAACTGCACATTCCATGAAGGCCTTCTATAATAATTACTTGGAAATTTTTGTATAAAAATTTTTTGAATACAGTCAACCCTCCATAAATGCAACTCGTAGGGACAAGCCTACAACGTGCATTTAGGGAGGTTTGCATTTAGAGAGAGCCAATTAAATTGCAGCTTTTAAAAATTAGATCATCAAGTTTGCGTAACTTCTACCAAAACTGTATAACCTATCTTAAATACTAAAATTTGATTGGCCACGTGCATTTAGGGAGGTTAGTGTTATATAAAATGTTATTCAAGAGAACATGCATTTACAGAATATAGAACGTGCATTTAGTACTAATAACATTTTACGGAATAGAAAAAAACGTGCATTTAGAGAGGTATTGCATTTATGGAGGTTGCATTTATGGAGGGTTGACTGTACAACAAAAAATACTATTGTAATACATATACAGAAAATCATTCGTTGACATAATTCAACAAATGCTATGCATGTTGATGTGCATCATAGAACCATCAACCGGAACAAGTCCAGTCCTGATAATCAAAGGAGGTGAGTATGATTTGAATGCCTTTCCACAAACAGTAATCACTGGGTTCGTATTATTTCACTGACAATCACTTTACTGACATAACATTTCACCGACAAATACTTACCGACAAGTTCATTTTACTGATAGTTTGTTCACTGAAGTTCATTTTACTGACAAGTTTTTTTTCAAAAGCACTCTAACTTTAGCCCTAATTCTACCTAATTCTACCCTAACCCTAATGAATATGACCAGAATCACTTTGTCGGTGGAATGAGCTTCGTTGAAATAAACTGTCAGTAAAATGAACTTATCAGTGAATAATTGACGGTGAAATGTTATATCGGTGAAGTGATTGTCGGTTAATTGATTGCCACCTGTAATCACTACCTTGATAAAGGGTGGCAATGAGAATGAAGATAAATCTGTGTGAAATGAAAGTGGGCCTTGTGCCAACGATTGATCACTCAGCTGCAACAAACCACAATTCGCGACCCAACACTCCTTTTCAAAGAAAGCTGGTCAGTCTCATAGATATCTGCGAGTATCAATATCAACAGGTTCATTTGATGACCAGCCTGCATTATGCAGTGCTAAGCCGTACACAAATATCAATATCACATATTCATACTGATGGCTGGCCTGCATTACGCAGGCGGGAAGCCACCGGCCAGCGCTAAGCTGCACAAACTCAACTGCTTACAGTTATTTCTCGGCGCAGTATTACTGCTTTTTCTGAGAGCATATCCTGTTTCAGTTTAATAGCATATAAATCCATAAATCACAGGCAACTGAACCTGCTATTTTTATAATTATAACTACTAAATATCAATATCACATGTTCATATTAATGGCCAGCCTGTATTATGCAGGTGGGAAACCACTGGCTAGCGATATGCCGCACAAACTCAACTGCTTATGGTGATCTCCCAGTACAATATTATTCACTATTTCCGAGTGCATGTCCCGTTTCAGTTTTAATAATGCATAATTCGCAACTAATAATCTGCATCCATCAAATAAAATTCAACTCTGGTATACCAGACCGGACTATTCCAATATAAGAAAATGTGTGCAATGCTTTTCAATTCTAAAAAAATTCTTTTTACTATGTAGTGTTATACCTATAGATCACATGGCGATCAATGACCATCATACACATGATTACGTAGCATAACACAAATCTAAAGATTCTAAAGAATCTAAAATATCTAATAGATCTAATAAATCTATGATTTATATCATTTATTTTATTTATTTTTTAACTATTAAATCTATCATACCCAGTGTTTAAAATTCAAATCTAAAGTTATGTTCTCAAAAGAACATATTTAAATTTTTATTGTTCTCGAAAACTTTTTAATGTTTATTATATATTAAATAAATTGAATATTAATTTTTAAAAAATGTTCATATTCTATACTTATAATTCACATACTAAGTTCATACTTATCTATTAATAATTTTTTAAAGTTTGTATATAATTCTTTATATTTTTTCAACATAACACAATATATTATACAATTCAATTTCTAATAATTTTGTTAAATTTCAAGTGCTTTCATATTTGCTTATAATAAAACAAGACTTTCTATAATATTTTACTGATGCTACTATTGGTTAATGTGATAAATTAGAATCAAATTACTTTGTTATTTAACTATTTAAATTTCATACTAACAAATACTTTGTATCTTTGTATTAGCATATCATTTGACACAAATCATCTATATAAGTTTATACAATAATAATACTCTTGCACAATTAATGAATGTTTTATTTTAAAAATCTTTAAAGGTGATTTTCTTAATATTTATTTGTTATCTATATTGTGCAACTTTAAATATATGTGCTATACATAGTATGTATATACATGTATAGAATTTGTCATAATCAAATTACATTGTCAAATTGATGAACATTTTATATAATTTATTGTTCTTATTAATAAATCTAGAACATAAAAATTCTATAAATGTTCTCTTTACTGACATGTATAAATATCACCGATATTCCTACCAGAAAATCGATAGTTCTTTGCAACTCACATTTAATAAATAAACTATTAGTGTCTTCACACTGATTACCGGTAACAAAAACCCTATACCCGTGTCTTCATACACGTGTATTATCGTTTGTAATCGTTAAGTGATTTAACAATTGATCACGTGATTACTGCGACGGTTCTCATGTTACCTAGTGTTAGTAAAAAGCAGTTATAGTTTTATTGAATAAACTGATAAGACTATCGGTATCTTCATATACTTTTAGCCGTTTGCCTCTTTCATAAAAGCAAAAATCATACAAAAACCTCTATACACACTCACGTGTAAATTATAAGAACGTGAGGCTTTCAATTATTTTAAACCCCAGTTTCACTGAACCGATTTAGAGATGGTTTGAGTGTAACAGTAGTTGATCAATTTACAAATTTGTAAAATTACCAGACTGAATTTCCATTTAAAAATAATTATTTTAAAATCACTATCAGTTACGGCTATACACAGTGAAAGGCTCCGAAATCCTGCCAAATCTCCGAAGATAAGCCACTGATGGCTCAGTCAGTACAATGGTTGGGGACAACATGGGAATACTGGGTGCTGTAATTTTTTTTTTTTTTTATTGATATTGAATGTTTCGATATACCATTGTACAACTTCATCAGCTTTCATTTGTTTTACAATAATTAATTAGATATCAAGATATTGAATATATAAGTAAACCAATTTATGACTATCAGTAATCTGTTAATTTCAATGCTTATCAAATTGTTTATCTTAAAAATTTTCATCTATCCCCAGTAACTGGTTATTATTTACGTACGTATATACGGAAATTTGAAAATCATATCAATTTTTTGTCGGTCTCTAATTGGTCCCGGAATTTATGAAAGCAGTTGTACCACATTCTGAAAAAATACAGATTCATAACTATGCATTCCACATGTCTAACATTATGAGTTTATGTTGCACATTTCATACAAACAGACTATGTATCAAAGAATTAATAACTTAATGGTTTCATAATTTATATAATTGAGTTCCTTCTTTAATTAGCTTTCTACAACCTCATATCATTCGTCACACTAGTGTATTATTTATCGTAAGAAAAGTCTTGTATCCTAAATATAGATTGATTAAACTTAGATTTGCCAATATTTATTTATTAAAATCAAGCATAATTGGTAATTTGTAGTTATGAACTGTACATAACGACAAAATTTAATAACAGATAAGAATTAACCTAAAAGTTGCAGTCAAATTTCATTACAGACATAACAGACATTGTTGGCATTTTGGTGCATCGCTGAATACCTTATCCATTCATTTTTAAATTTTAATGATTTACTATAATTATATATTTAAATTTTAATTATATGTTTAAAATGAAATATAACAACATACATACGTTCCATTACCTAATTCTACGCAGATGTCAAACTAATTATAAACCATTCTATATTATTTCATAATACAAAGCTTTATTTCAACGTAATATTTGTCCAGTTAGGAATTTTCCTTTTTCACTATTTCATTTCACTGATAATGTTTTCCTAATGGTAGTACATCGGTAAATCTGTAATCCATAATTGGTGATTCTTATTTTGTTTCTTTCTCAAAATAGCCAAGATAGTAATACATATTACGCATCTATGAGTTGTACTCAGTGTTGAACATTCAATTTTATTTCAACGTTTGGTAATTTTTTGTAAATAATAGAAATTCAAAAAAAGTATGCGTAACATGTATGATACATAATAAAATCTGCAGATTCCAAGAAATTTTGTTTGCGGAATCTCGCACCGTAGATTCCGCACAGATTTTAAACACTGATTATATTTAGTATTTTGTCAAACCTATATTATACGCAGCAAAAAAAAAAAAAAAGAAAAAGCATTAATTAAAAACACTTAACGCATTCATTGTTTACAAAATTAACATAAAAGGGGATTCTTCAATTTAATTGTGATTTGATAAACCCGAATCAGCCCGACAAAGCAGAACAAGTAAAAAAAAACCCCCGGATCAACCCGACGAAGCAAAACAAGTAAAATAAAACTGAATCAGTCCGACGAAGAAAAAATGCAAAAAAATACAAGAAAAGGCTGTCTGAACCTACCTTGGAGCATTAAAAAAAATGTTAGAACGAAATTTTATCTATATAAACTTCATACAGTAATTTCAACTTAAGGCGGTTCTTCCTAATATTAAAGAAATAACGGTATTACTTGTGATCTGCCCCGCTCTAAAGACTTCCAAAAAAGGATATTAAAATGTATGCCCTTATGAGGAAATTTTTGATTATTTGATATAAATAGATTTGATGCTTTCTTTGAAACTATATGTGCATACTTTACTTTATATTCTTCAAAGTCCAAAGAACATACGTAAGAATGATACGTAATCTATTCTGACCTGTTGTCACCAAGCTTTTTTTGTACTTCCAAAAAGATTTTAATTTGTTAAATATATAAACACAAAAAAAACAAAGTAACTTCCATACAAATTTCCTTTTAAATAATTTTGCTATTTTCAAAGGTCTCTCACTCTCTTTTTTATTTATTTTTTTAAAGATAATATATATATATATTCTCTTCACAATTTGCATCTAATAAGTGTTATTAATTTCTAGTATTTGCCTTAAATAAGCAAAAAAAAGTAATCTTATATATGCGTTAAATCAAAATTCATCATTCTAATTTACAACAAAAGCTGCTTTTTTAGCTGATATCCTACGAGACTAGTTAGAACTAGTTTTTTTATTTTAGGCGTGAAGTACGATTGTAATGCAGAGACAGTTGCGATTACATGTACAAAATATTTAAAACAAATATAGTAATATTAATAGCCAGTATTTATAATGCCGGATCTCGTTTTTTCAAATTCTACCATTAAATTATATAGTAATAATCTATCGATCAACTTTATTTATTTCAAAAACACAAATTTTAGTTGTTTTTTTTTTGTGCATATTGAGGTGTAGATTAAAAAATATTATTGATCAAAACTTGAGTATCTGCCATATTTATGTTAGTATTAGGTTTAAATTTGTCAGTTATACATAATTAATCACTTAAAACGTTTAATCTTGTTTGATATGAACGGATGTTTACGGAAGTTCGGATGATTTCGATATTTGTGTAATACTACCATTACAAATTACTCTAACTTTTTCTACCAAAAAAAACATATATAAGTTATAGTATCCTTTTTTTTAAAAAAATAAAATTAACTGATATAACTGATATAACAAAAATACTAAGCCATGCCTAAACAGATTAAACCCAAAAACATTCGCAACAAACGCAATAAACTTGATACGTGTGAAACCCTTGTGACTTTACCTGATATTGAAATAGGATCTCTACTTCCTCCTCCTATAACCATTGAATATCTTTGTGGTCTAAATAATTTCTCCCCTCATGATAATAAACCGGGCCAAACTCCCAATGCATTCATCATTTATAAAATGGCTCTTCATGAAACACTTAAAAAACTTAACAAATCCTATTTACTTTCAACCTTCTCTAAACTAGCGAGTGAAAGATGGAATAATGAATCAGAGCATGTAAAGCTCGCTTATAAAAAGTTGGCTGCTGACGTGAAATTAGAACGCAGAAAGATGCATCCATTTGTTTTCTTGCAAGATAATAAAGTTAAAGAAAATTATGAAACAGTTGATTTTGATCAGCTAATTAATGTTAATCAAGTAACTGATATTAACAAGGTTGAAGTTGACAATGTGGAAGTTGAAGTGTATAAAGTTAGTCAGGTGGATAACGCAATCCAGGCAGCTGGTGGTGTTGAGGCTAGTCAGATGACTAGTGTAGTCCAAATGATTAACGATAACCAAAGTCAAATGATTAATATTCAGACTCAGGTGGCTGATGCTTGCCAAGCTAGAGTGAACAAAGAATTTTATACGCCTAAATTTAATGGCATGCCCCCAGATGAATATTTTGTACATTTTTCAAATAGTAATAATTTATTTATGCTTTTTCATACTGACGTAACAAATAATTATTTGTACAATTCGTACTATGATTTTGGTAACGATACGCTTTTTTACTTGGGTAATCCCTCCAATTCTCCTGAGTGTAGTCTTTGTTGTTATCCCTTACTTCATAAAAATTCTTATATTCCATGAATGTTAAAATGATATTCAACCTTCCATAAATGCACTCTCCTTGTGGACATAAGCATATAGTGCATGAATGAGTTCAGTTATGGAAAGCATTAAACAAGGTATATACAGTATATTACGTTCATTTATAAAGTCCGTAAATAGGTATCAAATTTTAAACTTAACATTTTTTCTCATTTTGTTCGGTTTATTTAACTGTAGTATTCATTTATTATTTTTAATTTTATTATTTCATTTATTATTATTTCATTTTATTATTCCATATATCATTATTTCATTTTATCATTTCGTTCATTATTATTTTATTTATATTTCATTATTTTATTTATTTTTTTCTTATTATTTCATTTTTTTTATTATTTCATTTTTTATTATTTTATTTTATTATTTATTATTTAGTATCATGTTTCATTTATGTTATCCTGAAATGTTAGCTAAAAACCATAAATAGTCATTTCGTTTATATATATATATATATATATATTAAGCCTAAAAATAAAGATTTTTATATTTTATCCATAAAAAAAAGTATGTGAATATTTCAATAATTAAATGTTCAAATGCCTGACGAAGGTATTTTCGAAATTACTAGACGTCTCGTCAATCATTTTGAAAATTGTCCTTTGACGATTAGCCAGACATAAAATTTTTACCATCACTAATTCTAAATTAGGCCAACCTTAATTTTTAAAAAAAAATCGTCATCCAAAAAAAATTTCGAAGATACGATATATAACGAATGATATTAATACCGTAATCAGTTTTGTCACGTCTACTATGTCCAAGACTTTTTTTGCTCCTGTCCACGTTCAAACGTTCTTAGTGTCCACAATTGTTCAAAGAAAAATTTATAAAATTTAAATTACTGTAGTTTAAAAAGGTATTATTATATATTTTTTATAGTTCTGAATATGTTTATGAAAAGAAAAAAAATAGGTCAATTTAGTAAATTTTAAGAAATTTAGATTCGTTTTTTTGTCCAAAATTGTCCACAATTGTCCACAATTTGTTCAGAATTGCCCCGTGACAACACTGATTTAATAATAGCTATGGCAATATCGATTTAAACTGATTGAAGGTTAACCGCCAAAGTGTCATAATTAAAAATCTAAAATAAAGCCATAATAACGAACAAAATCAAATCCAGAAAGCACAATAGCGCTAAAGATCTTTTTAATCAAGATATACATTATTTTTTCAATATTCGTTTAATAAATTCATATATAGTTTTCAAATTAACTAGCAGTATCAGTTATAATAATTACAATTCTAATAAAACTTGCCAATCAACAATTTTGCCAACAATCTATATATTGTCAGCACTAACTATAAATTTTCCAAAACAGTTTTCGGCGAAATTGGTTTATATCTTTCTTCTTTTTAGGTACGTACGTACATGCATAAAATTATACTAAAAATTATTATTACTCAATCAGATGACTTTATTAAAATCTAACTGAAGAACTTATGGGACTTCTGTTATCTATTATCAAAGGCTCTATAACTTCTATATATATACACACATAATATTTACATCCTTGCTATTCCAGTCCGCAGAACTTATATTACTCCTAAAATATTCATGCAACTCTAATAACCAATTATATCTTCCTATAAGAGAAAGGAGAAATCCATATAGCTAGAAAGATTATCGGTTATATGGCCTTTATGAAGCTATGTGAAAATTACTTACAGGGAAGAGGTGTTCTTGCACTGCTGCAGTAGCAGCGGAGTTCAACTATAAATCATCAAATGGTCCTTGCGCTCCTACTGCAGCTGTGGTGTCTGCCAACATAAAAAGTCTTTGCACTGCTGTTACAGCTGCTGAGCCAAATTATCTACTAAAATAAGTTTCTTTCACTGCTCATAAACGATTCTTGATTGCTAATTATTAGGCCTATCAAACGTCACTGAGCTAAACTGGACTATTGAATTTTTGTAAAATGAGCGGATTAGGATGGACGACAGAGCCTGCCTTCATTACGAAACGAACGATAGCAGAGAAATATTAACTTCATTCAATGAATAACAACCCAATGTCCATGCTAACAAAGTTTATATTGACCGTTACAGCAGTAGTAAAGCCCAACTTTCAATTAACAAGGTGGTGCTTGCTAGTGTTGGAAATCTTATGTTTTCATGTTCTCATGAGAACATACCTTTAAATTTGAGAACATTTGATATACTGTAAAAAAAAAAAATTGAGAACATAATAATCGAAAAATATGTTCTCTATATAAGTATAATAGCATAATGCTATATAGAATTGAAAATGGGTATCGAATGAAGCTTCGAAAACATCCGATAAGAAAATGAACGAACATAAAAGTTGGGACAATAATCTAAATAAATTTCAGATATGTTCCGATATATTCCGAACTAAGAATTTTAAAAAAAATTGGGATATAAATAAATTTTACTGACGATAACATAAATAAATTTCTGGGAATTAAATTAAATAAATTTGTTCTCATGAGAACAAAAATCTCAAACCAGATTTCAAACATGCTCATTACATTAACAAATCATTTTATTAAAGTAGTCATTTTGTATGGTGCTCATTTCGTCGACAATCACTTCCATTTCACCAACATTTCGCAGACAATTATTTCACCGACAGTCATTTAACCGACAAAGTAATTCTGGTCATTTTCGCTAGGGTCAGGTTTAGAATTAAAGGTAAGGTTAGTGCAATTTAAACAACTTGTCAGTGAATGAGCTATCGGTGAAATAATTGTCTGCGAAATAAACATATCGGCGAATTAATTGTCGGTGAAACGATAAAATTTGGCCAGTATTAATTCTGCTGAATACGATAAACTTGATCCCATGCATATAAACTATTATTTTGGTATATATTGATATATACAAAAATTCTTTATATCGAAATCAAAAGCTTATATACTCGAGATTAGTGTTTCACAAAAACCGGACCAGGCGGGTATTTTTGAAGATCCGGTCTGGAAACCAAACCAGATCTAAATTGGGGATCCGTCTCTTTATAACAAAGGTTCAGGTTTGGTCCAGTCCATAAAATTTTTCAAGAAAATTGTAGTTGTGCGATAATTTTTTATAAATGAATACTACTAGAGAAAAACTATTTCAGGTTTCAAGTTTTTTAATAAGCTTGAAAGTCTAAAGTGTAGTTTTTCTTTGGTAACGCTAAAGCGCAGGTGAAACTCTAAGCATTGGATGTACTATATTTATAACTAGTTATCTCTTAAACCATTTTGCAGACAAAAATGCCTGCAAATTTTTAATCAAATTTGTTTTCACTGGTATGACTTTTGTAGGCCATTAGGCTAGTCTCCAAGTGGTATTATTGTTGTAATCGGAATAGAATCTTGGTAGATTTAGAAACAATATAAGTTGATTCTAAATACACTGAAATTTTAAATTCACTCAAATCAGTAAAGAATTTTAAACTAACTTAAAGGTGATTCCAAATCCATTTAGTGCATACTCAATTAAAACATTAAATTAATTTAATCAGCAGATAAATGCTCTGAACATATCAGTTGATTTATGGAACTGGGCCTTAAATTAGTCCCCAAAATATTCAATGATCTGCAAAAAGTCATATTATGATTAGATAAATAAAAATGTACCCAAATAGCATGTGACAAATTCATTGTCTCTCCTAGAGAATATAATAAAACCCATGAGCCTACTTCAAAACTCATGAGTTTTTTTCAAAAGAACTAAGTTTAACTTTTTAGTTTGTTTAGATCTTATAATGTGCGCTTAGCTTTTGTTTAGATCTTGCAACACATATTTAGAACTTGCAACATATACTTAGTTTGGACTTCATAATGTATTGTGTCATATATTTAGTATTAGCATTTTTGTACATTGCTTGGTTTTATGATATATATTTAGCATAAGCTTTATAGTATATATAGCTTAGATTTTGCAATATGTATTTACTTGGGTTTGCAATACATATTTAGCTTGGGTTCAAAATACATATTTAATTGGGTTTCCACTTAGTATTGGAAATCTGTTTTGAAATTTATGTTGTCATGAGAACTATTTATTTAATATAATGTTCTCAAAAATTTTTTTATGTTCTCAACTAGAAAAATTTTTTTTTCTTTTTCTCTTTCTCTCTCTCTCTTTGTTTCTCTCTCTCTCTTTTTCTTTTACATACACACACACTTTTTTTTTCTTACTCTTTCTTTTTTTTTCTTACTTAAAATTAAAATTTTCTGGAATAGAATATATTATTTACATTATTCAGTTTTCTTTCTAATACAATATATAAAAAGCTTGTCTTTTGGTAATATTTTAAAAGTTTATTAGATGCAGATTTATATTCTTGTTTAAGCATTCTAGTGTATTTTTTTTTAGCTTCTTTAAGCAATTTAAGCAATAAATAGTAAAAAAGAACAACTATTGATAATGCTAAATATTCTGATAATAACATAAATATAGTTGCTAAATTAAATTAAGAAGAATATATGTTTTTTTATTATACTTTTTTTTATATTTATTATATAGTCAATTTCAAAAAAACAATAATTTATACTGACTATCCTTAAAAAGATAATAAAAACTCAACAAGAAGTTCTATTATTTTCTACTTATTTTAACCAAATACATTGATATAATTCTGTCTTAAAAAAAGATATAGTATTCAATACTGTATATAGCTTTAGTGCTTATTTACATATAATAAAAGCAAAGTTCTATTATATTGCAATTGGCTTTAACTTATTAGATACTTTTAATATTTTATAGTGCATTTGTGATACTCTAATACTTTTTGTTAATTTGTGCAACTAAAAATATAGAAAAATCTGTAAATATATAACCTTACAGAACTTATTAAAGTAGATACAAAGATGATTAATACATATTTTTTTTATAGTAAGGTCATGCCTTTTAAGACTTTTTATTAAATATACATTTGTATATATTATGTAATACAATATTATACCATATTTAAGTACTATAGACTCAGATATTCTTTACTATCTGTGATCTAAACCTACCAAAGTTTTCTATACCCATCTTCTGTACAATCTGGATTTTTGGACTACTTCCTATTTTGTCATTTAACTATTTACTATATTTTTTGCTTCTTTTATATTGCTGATTCTATACTTTCAAATAGGTGCAAAGGCCTTGTCCAGACAATTGTAACCTCACAGTTACTTCTAAACCTTGGTGTCCTAAAATTACCTATATGCTAGCAGAGAGATACTTGCACAATACTTTACCTGACAACTCTCATAGTCTATTATATATTACTACAAATATGCTATCTGAATTGGTTAGCAAATACTTTTTCTAAAAGTAGATGAGCACCAACTATATTGTATAACTGGCCCAAGTGAGAATTTCCTTTTACTTCTGAAAGCTAGATCTTACTTCTTCTATATGATACAGTACTCTCAACTAAATTTTGTAATACATTTCTATACTACTTCCAACTTTTTATAGAGCAGTTAGTGTTCTACTATTGGTTAGGCCAGGGAGCTTTATTTCATATATTGTACTTTTCACTAGGTAGTTTATCATTTTGTTTATATTTCTAATTTGCAAATCTGCTTCTATAGTAGTAGCTTTATTCAATTTAGGTTTGGTACTAGTGCTAGAGGTGTTTCTTATTTGGTTAGACCAATTCTTTACCACAGATCCTTTTGTATTTACTACTTTTTTTACTATTCATATTTATGTTACAGTTATATCACCCTCCTCAATCAAGATTTCCAAGACCATTTTAGGATTGTTAATACTTTATTGTACTTGCCTGCCTGCACAATCTTTGTATAACTAGACCATTATCTGTAGTACTACAATAGATCTTCTTTTAGAAATTTCTAAACCAAATTCATACTTCATATGGATTTCTATAGGCTTGTATTCAAATTTGTCTAGAAACTGCTTCATCAGCAAATTATATATATATAATCTTCAATAAGATATTATAGCTTGTAATATTATGAAAATTTTATGATTGACACAGTTAGGGTTCTGAAGTTCAGTTTAATAGAGGTTCAGGTTCAGGTTCAATGAACCTGAACCTGAACCTGCTCTAAAAGTTCAATACTGAACTGAATCTGAATTTAAAATTATTGAACATGAACCTGAACATAAACTTAAAAAAAGTTCAGTTCAGGTTCAGTTCAAGGTTCATGAACATGTTCAGGTTTATAATATATGCACATGTTTACCTAAATCACAAAGTTAGAATCAATTAGTAAAATTTAGAAAATCATAAAAATTTGTATAATTTTAGGATTTTGATAAATTTAGCAGGTTGCGATATCGCAGGTTAATATTTAAAAAAAAATTAAAATGATTAATAGTTAGGGTTAGGGTCCGAACTAGCATTAATATTAGGTTAGAGGGTGCATATATATACAGTATGCAAAATTAAATACTAAAAACTTTTAATTAGAAGCCCAAGACTAGTTTACTTAATGAAGTTTTAAGTTCTTTAAAATTTTTGATTTTTTTGTAATTTTTCCTAATTTTTCGTTCGTTTTGTTATACAAGATTCTGTGATCTAATTGGCCAATCATATTAACCTGCGATATAGCAACCTGCGATATTTATCAACCTCCTAATTTTATTAATAAAATTATACAAATTTCTATGATTCTCTAAATTTTACTAATTGATCATAACTTCTTGATCTAAGTAAACTTGTTTAGCACCAAAAAATACATCATATCGGTATATTTTATTTTATTTTCCTTAAAATTTGCGTCAAAGATGCTTAATTTTGAATTTTTGATGAAAATTTCCAAAATTAAGCATCTTTTCTTCAAATTTTAAGAAAAGTAAAATAAAATATGCCGATTTGATGTATTTTTTGGTGCTTAACAAGTTTACTTAGTGCAAGAAGTTATGATCAATTAGTAAAATTTAGAGAATCATAGAAATTTGTATAATTTTATTAATAAAATTATACAAATTTCTATGATTCTCTAAATTTTACTAATTGATCCTAACTTCTTGCACTAAGTAAACTTGTTCAGCACCAAAAAATACATCAAATCAGCATATTTTATTTTACTTTTCTTAAAATTTGAAGAAAAGATGCTTAATTTTGGAAATTTTCATCAAAAATTCAAAATTAAGCATCTTTTCTTCAAATTTTAAGAAAAGTAAAATAAAATATGCCGATTTGATGTATTTTTTGGTGCTTAACAAGTTTACTTAGTGCAAGAAGTTATGATCAATTAGTAAAATTTAGAGAATCATAGAAATTTGTATAATTTTATTAATAAAATTATACAAAATGCTATGATTCTCTAAATTTTACTAACTGATTTATACTTCTCACAAAAATACATATATTTTTATTCAGATTCAAACTAGTTTGCAAAATTTGGACTAACTGACCAAACTTATAATTGAGTTTGAGTCTAGTATAAAGTTTTAATAATAAAATTTAGAATTTGAGTCTAGTCTGGACCAGACCCAAATCTAGAATTACTAGTTCATATGAACACTAGACTGAATCTGAACATGTTCATGAACTTATGAACTGAACCTGAACTGAACCTGAACTAGACTAAAAGTTCAATACTGAACCTGAACCTGAACATGTTTTAAAAAATGTTTAGGTTCAGATTCAATACTGAACCTAAACCTGAACTTGAACTTAACCTAACTTCAGTTCAGTTCAGGTTCATAGGAACACTAGACACAGTATATTACATAATATATTATGTTATATTATGATTATATTATAGTGTTTATTTTGAAATTTTCAAAATATATTGTGTAATATTATGAAATAGATCAAATAAAAAAAATGCAAATTACCAGGGGTTGCAGGAGGCATATTTTGTGATCTTTTCGTATTGTTTTACAATATTTTGCAAATTTTTAAAATTTTTTAAAAAATAAATAAATAATATACATATTCATATAATCATTAGGGATGCATCGGTCCTGAAAAAGACCGGTCCAGGACCGGTCCCGAACCGGGACCGATAAGGACCATGGGACCATTAAAGGACCGGTCCTGGGACTGGTCCTTGTAAACATAACTGTGATATTCGTATCACCCAATCAAATTTCTTGATCAGGTGTAACGTAGATCATATGATGTTTGTTTACATCTGACAGTAAAAATTATGTCATTTTTGGCCAATAAAATCTTATGCATTAAGATTGATGTAATTATTAAAGGACCGTTATGGGACCGAAGGACCGGACCGGACCAGGTCCGTAAACACTATGATAACGGTCCTCTTAGGGACCGGACCGGACCGGACTGATTCAACCCTAATAATCATGCTTTTTTACAAATTTTCACATTATTTCACAAGATTTCACAATTTAATATAAAATTTTATATTTATTTATTTATTATTATTACAAATTTTATTATGTATTATAACTATTATCTTCACTTCTTTGTTTTCTATTGTCTTCACTTTGACTATTTTTTTTGTTTTGGCTATAATCTTCATTTTGTTCTCTTTTTCTAAATACTTCAAAAAAGTAAAAAAAAATTAAAAAAAACTATTTCTTAGAAGTGTTGGTGTTCTTGCAAATTGCTGGAGAAATCTAGTAGTTCTTGTTAAGTGCCAGAAAAGTCACAAAGTTTCAAAAAAGTCAGGAATAAATAAAATAACATAAAAATTAAAAAAAATAAGTAAAAAAAAAAACAAAATAAAAAAAACAAAAAGTGTAAGTACACTAATAAAAAAACATAAAGAAGCCCCAAATCTTCACTTCTTTAAAGTAAGAGTTCATATTTTTGCAAATTCGGAAATTGTGAAAGCTATATAAATGTTCTTGAAAAATGCTAAAAAAGTTGTAAAGTGCCAAAAAAGTCTGGGTTGGTTTTCTTGTAAAGTGCCAGGAAGTTTCTCACAAAGTGCCAGAATAAATAAATTAATAAACCAAATTTAAAAAAACAAAAAATAAAAACAAATTATAGTACTTTGGTAGAGTGTTAACTTTATGCAGTCTATATAATTTTTAAATTAGTTTTATATTAATTTTGTTTTCTTTCTTTGTCTTTCTTATCTTTTCTTATTTTATTTTAGAATATGTTTGGTTTGCTGTTTTAGGTTTTGTAGTACTTCCCCTTTTTTTACTTTTCTTTTTATTTTGTAAATCTTGTTTTTCATAAGGATTTGGATCTATATATTTCTTAACCTAGAGGCCAGATAAGAAAGATTAAGAAAAAGTTAGCAATCTTGATAGGCAGCATGATTGCCTATTAGTGACAGGAGGGCACATATTCTCAGTAAGTTAAAAATCTGAATCGAGGCAAAGAATTACTAGGCGGGTTGTATCTGAGCATTAAGTCAGGTGAGCTTTCTGTTAAAGTAGTCTGTCAAGTTGTATAAGCAGTCTTTATATAATAAAGTCTACAGACACAGAGGGCAGGATTGCTGAATTAAAAAAAGATCAAAAACAAATTATGTCAAATGAAAAAATAAATAAAGTTCTAACTAATTCTTTATTTCTTTAAAGAAGCATTCTTGGAAATTTAGAATTTGCTGGAAACATCAGTTGTATATTCTTGCAAAGAGTCAGAAGTTTGTGTTGGCTTGCACAAGGTTTCAAAAAGTTGTTTGTTTTCTTGCAAGTATTCTTGTAAAAAGTTTGTATTGGCTTGCACAAGTTATTGAAAAGTTTTTAGTTCTCTTGCAAAGGCATTTTTGTAAAGTGCTGAAATAAAAATAAAATAAAAAAAATTAAAAAATAAATAAATAAATAAAAAAATAAAAAAAACAAATAAAAACAAAAAAAATGAAACTAAAACAAAAAGTGAACTGAAAATAAAAAACAAAATAAAAACAAAAAAGTGAAAAAAACAAAATAAAAGATCTAATTTTAAAAAAAAGATCTAATCTGATCTTGTGGTACAGAAATTGAACATCTTCTAACTATTTTGAACTATTTCGAAAAATCAGTCTAATGGATCCAGGTTACGGATTTATTGATCCAACTTGGTTTTCTAGTCCTAAAATATATTGAAAGCAGTTCGAAATATTTCATAATATATTTCGAAATATTTCAAAATTACTTTCAAAATGTTTTGAAAATTTGAATTTCGAAATATTTTGAAATATATTATAAAATATTTTGCTTATATTATGATTTGTAAAACCTTATATAAGATTATGCTATTATAAATTTGCTGATATTCTAGTAGGATTCAAACCAAAGACCTTGACTATAAGTTGAGCATCTAGACAACTAGACTATAAGGCCCAATTAATGTTTAATGTATATTAATATTAAGAGTTTTGATTTATTGTTAAAAATATAATACTATATAACTAAATTATAAAATGCAAGCTATATATAGCTTTTTCTATTTTATTTTTTACAATTTTTAAAATATACTAAATAGCAAAAAATTTAAAATATAATTAAAGCTATATTATTTATTGTCTAATTTTTTTTATCAGAGATCTACTCTCTACTTTTATATAGTTAAATCTTTCTATAGTTACACTAGAGCCTAAGCAATCTATAAATAGCTAACAATTTTAAAAAATCTTAATATATAGAAAAAATCCACAGAAAATAGCAAAAATAAGCATTAATATTATTAAATATAATAAAGATCTACAAAAAATAGTTATAAATAAGCAAAAGCAAATTGTTACCTATCTATATATAGTTGGGGTACTGTTACACTTTATATCTCCATATAAGCACCCAATATTGTGCAATAAACTTAAATATAGAAAAAAACCTCATTATAGTTACAAATCACTTATAATTATTATTCTATAAAAATTTAATACTTTATCAATTTTATTAATAATAAACTCTCATTAAAGGGCATCCATAAATAACGTTATACAAGAGGGGTTGGATGAACAATAACATTTTTCTCAATAAGTAAGGGGTCAAAAAAATATAATGTAATTTTTTTTAGAAAAAATTGTCTAAAAATTGAACCAGTGGTCCAAATTTAATGATTTTGGTACTATTTGATTCGTCTTGGTGAGAGGAGTCGAATGGACCAATTATTTCATTTGGATCACTGGATCAAAAGTTATTGGCCAAATACTATTGGTTATTATGTTTTCTTATAAAATTACTATAAATCAATAGTTTTTTGTGAATAACTATTGATTTAGTGATCCAAATGAAATGATTTTGGTATTATTGGATTTGTCTCACTGAGATGAATTGAATGGTACCTAAATCACACAAATCGGATTGCTGTATCACAATATATTCAAGTTTTTGTAAAATTTTATATATAAACATACGGATTTTGAAAAATTTTTTTATATAGTAGAGGGGGGTCAAGCGCTACTATGAGGGGGTATATAATGTTATTTATGGATGCCCCCTTATAGTTACCAATTTTAATTAAATATGGATTATAAAATCTAATTGCCAATATTTATATTTATGTATATATAAAAATTCTTAAAGGTTGACTTTTAATCCAATATCCTAATTTGAATAAAACTGCTAACAAAATGTTTATTTTGATGAAGCAATTCTAATAAGCCCAAGATTATTAAAATCTAATTACAAGTTCTTGAGATTATTAAGAATTTGTATTGATTTAAGTATTTAAAACTTGATTAAATTTAAACATCTGAGTAAAAAATTCTTGGCAATCTCAGAATTCTGTTTAGGTTGAATAATTTTAGATTCATTAAAATCACCTTATTGAGATAAGTACTCTGATAGCTATTTTATCCAAATCAGTCCACTAAATCAAAAATTATTTATAGTTAAGCACTTTAAATTTTTAATATAGGCCCTTTTTTAAAAAAATGTTATATTTAAAAGGCAGAAATTGAGTAAAAAGGTTATATTTAAAAGCAAATAATTACTAAATAGGGTATATTTGAAATTATGCTAATGGAATAAGTATTATAAATCTTATATTTGAAATATACTAATAAAAATAAATAAAGTAAGTTCTGTTTTATTTGTTTAGAGAATATTAAATAGTGTATTTTTTTGAAAACATACTTATATTATTAAAAATTATAAAGAAGAATAAAATTTTTGATTGTTTGGGGTCCCACTATAGTTATATTAATAGAGATTATAAGTTGGTTTTAAATTAGTCAGAAATGTATAAGTGTAGACTAGGATTCCACAATTTGATTTGATTTGATTTAATCAAATATTTGATTTTAAATCAAATTCAAATACAGAAATTTCAAATCATATCAAATTCAATTTGACAAAATATTCAATTTAATTTGACAAATATTTGAAAATTTTTATTAAAACTATAGATTTGATAGCTATCTACACAAAATTTTATTAAGACAACTGCCTTTATTGTTTTATAAAACTAGGGCTATTTTGATTAGAACCCCATTTTTTATTTAATACAAAAAATCAATTAACTTAGTAAATTTTGCGTAAATTGAAAATTTTGAAAAGTGACCAAAAAAATTTTAAAATTTTTTAAAAATTACAAATAAATTTGATTTGATTTGATTTGAACAAATCAAATTCAAATTAAGGGGTTAGGGCGCTAACATTTATTAGGTAATATTTTAGGGGTGGGGGGTCAAGAAAAATCTTACCTTAGTTAAATTTGATTGGCTAAAATTCTATTTATAGATCTTACCTGGGGTGGGGGAGTAAGCCCCCATAGTAAATAGATATTAGGTAATAAATGTCAGCGCTCTTATTTAATTTAATCCAATTTAAATATATCTAATATTTGATTCAATTCAACTTTTGAGAACCTCTAGTGAGACTAAGATAGTTTAAAAGAGTCAGTTATAAATTCATATGAGCCATATTGCAACAATAGTATAGTTAAATAAATAAAGTTGATAGGATCAATTTGGTACAGATTTATAATCAAATATTATAAAACACACTTAGGTATTTTACTATCATAGGTAAATTAAATTTGCAAATCTGTGTAACAAAAACAAAAAATAAATTTTTATAAAACAAAAAATAATTTTAATTACTTTAGGGTTAGAATGAGGCCTAGGATTTTATCTGAGCATTAGTAATACAAAATTTAGTAAGTAATTTTTTATTAAAGCCCCAAAGATGGTTTCATAAGCAAAATCTTGAAATATAAACGTTTTATTACAAAAAAATGAATTTTATGTTACGCCTGATAATAAATTTTTATTGGCTATTCTAATAGTTTTGTGTAACATAGTGTAAAAACACTATAGGTGCATTTTAGTAGGACCCCGAAATATACATTGATAGGGCAGGTATGAGTTTGCTTATTTTTGAGGTTTTTTATACAGATCTTTTCTATTATAGTAATTTTTTTGCTTATTTTTGAAGTTTTTCACAGATCTTTTCTTTTTTAGTAACTCTATAATTAACCTGACCTATCTATGTATATTTCGGGGTCCTATTTTAGTAGTGTTTGTAGTCGATCCAAATTTATTGACTAGACTAAGCCGATATTTAAAAATCAGCTTAGCCGGTTAAGTTGTAGTCGAGCATCCTAATTGGTTAATTAAAGGCACGTAGATATGATTGGTATGTACATACTAGTATTTGCAGTCGATCATTATTTATCGACTTGACTAAGTCGACATTTAAAACCGAAGTTGATCACCTTTGTTTAATTTTGTCTCGTATTTTATGTTCATTGAATTTCTTTTTTGGGAATTTTTGGGGAAAGGATAATGTAAACTACCAAATCAGCCTAAATTTGATTGGTTACTGTAATTTTTAATATTGTCTAACATAAAATTGACTAAGCCGATTTTTTGAAAAATCGGCTGACTAAGCCCGGCTAAGCCGATAAAATCGACTAATGCAAATTGACTACAAACACTATATTTTAGTAAAACTTTTTATAATAATATTAAAAAATTTTAAAAAAAGAACTATAAAAAATTAATTAAGAATATAAAAAAAGGGACTGGTAATTGTACCCCCAAAATTGGTATTTATACCCCAGCCCGGATTCCGACCCTTCCGATCTAGTCCGTGTAATGTAGTACAAACAAAGAACACGTGACTTTTGAATTCTTGCATTTTGGCCAATAGTATAGTTACACAAAGTTCAGATCACGTGACCTGTATAATCAAATCAAAATTTGATCCCGAAGTAGAATTTAGTGCAGTTCTAATTTGGCGCACTAACGATATCTTATGAACTGTTGATCAGAATCACGTGATTTGTGTACCATTCGATTCGTCTCATCGAGACGAATCGAATGGTACCAAAATCATATAATTCTGACTGATAGTTCACAAGATATATCCAACTGGAGAATAGGCGAAATGTGGCGTGCTTCCATATAAATTTTTTTTTCTTACTAAGTTAACGATACATGTCCACTAATTGAAAGTTATAGAGTTCATCGAGACGCATCTAACGGTGGTTAGATCATCCAAATCGGCCCACTGGATGGCGAGATATCGTCGAAAAACGATTGGTCGACTATATAAAAATCCGTGACAGAAACACATGAAAACCACTATAGGCGAAATGTGGCGTGCTTCTATCTAAAATTTTTTTCTTACTAAGTTAATGATAAAGCCCACTAATTGAAAGTCGTAGAGCTCGCCGAGACGCATCTAACCGCGGTTAGATGCGTGTCGACGAGCTCTACAACTTTCAATTAGTGGGCTTGTATCATTAACTTAGTAAGAAAAAAGTTTTAGATGAAAGCACGTCACATTTCGCCTATAGTGGTTTTCATGTGTTTCTGTCACGGATTTTTATATAGTCGGCCAATCGTTTTTCGACGATATCTCGCCATCCAGTGGGCCGATTTGGATGATCTAACCACCGTTAGATGCGTCTCGATGAGCTCTATAACTTTCAATTAGTGGACATGTATCGTTAACTTAGTAAGAAAAAAAAATTTTATATGGAAGCACGCCACATTTCGCCTATTCTCCAGTTGGATATATCTTGTGAACTATCAGTCAGAATTATATGGGCAGTGGACTAGGAAAACCCGTCTTTGAGACTTTTTTATCAATTTCGAGATTTTTGATTCAAATTAAAGTTCCGGTTTATATCTATATGTATTTCACTTTTTACCCTACATTAATATAATAATTTATCGAGATATTTTAACTTGAATGTAAACCAATTTTTTAACGAACGTGTTCTAAAAATAGATTTACAACCAAAGATTAACGACTCAATTAAATTAGATTGGTCAATCGGTGTTTCATAATCACATGACATTGTTTATTCAGTAATTGATATCTAAAAATAAACAAAAAATTCAGGGGTAAAATTTAGGTTTCACAGACAAATAATCGCCATTTTCTCAAAATGGAAAACCCCTTTCAAAGACGGTTTTCCTAGTCCATTGCCCATATGATCTTGGTACCATTCGATTCGTCTCGATGAGACGAATCGAATGGTACACAAATCACGTGATTCTGATCAACAGTTCGTAAGATATCATTAGTGCGCCATATTAGGACTGCACTAAATTCTACTTCGGAATCAAATTTTGATTGGATTATACAGATCACGTGACCTGAACTTTGTGTAACTATACTATTGGCCAAAATGCAAGAATTCAAAAGTAACGTGATCTTTGTTTGTACTACATTACACGGACTAGATCGGAAGGGTTGGAATCCGAGCTGGAGGGTATAAATACCAATTTTTGTACAATTACCAGCCCCCTATTAATATGCAATATTTCTTTATTATTACTTTATTAGACTAGCAGATTGTTGATAATATGAAAGCCTAGAGTTATTATAAGTAATTCATTATACACTTAAAGAATGTGTAGACTGGACTTCTTAGTTAATTATATTAAAAGGTTGGGGTGTTCTATATGTTGGGGATTTAGAGATTATACCCTAACTACAGACTATAATATTATAATTACTATTTATAGTAATAATATAGAGTAAGTATAGAAATTATAATTTAAAAAAAGATGAGTGATTATTATGTGGACAGTTTAAAGACTTAATAGAGATTGAAAAGAGGTTGATCATATTGTGATAGTATAGGAGTAATATCAAAATGATTAAGATAAAGGGGTGATAATCATAATGAAATTTTAGATGCAAAAAAATTATAATAGTAACATTATGAATGAAGTTATTAGGAATCCATTAAGTATTTTAGTAGTATTTTGCAACAGATATTGTAAGTTGAGAAATGGGTATAGATAATATATTGGATGAGAAATATTGTTTTGGTTAAATAAGTATGAGGTCATAGGGAATAACTATTTAAAAGGGGAAGAGTAAGAAATGTTTTTCCTCTTTTGTTTTTGCTGTTAACTCGATACAAATCTAACTTTGTTTTTAGTACAATCCCACCCACCACTAGGTAAAAGTTCTTTGTGATTTAGATAAAGTTTTGGGTGTGGTCGATAGTTTAAGTGAACAACTCAGATATTGAAAATAATTGCTTTGTTAGTTAGACCAAATAGATTGGATATTAAAGAAAGAAAAAAAATAGAATGGTTAGCTAAATACAATACTAGAAACTGACTTTGACCATATGAGTAGTGAGACAGAATCCTATATAGTATATTTCATAGTCATATTTGTTGTATACAGTTTAATGACAAAATTTATTATCTTTCCTGTGAATTACATGCAGATCATATATATGATGTGCATTCTCATATAGGATTTTTGAGAAATCTGCAATTTGCCTATCTCTGGGTGTTAGTGAAATGATATGTAACTGCCAATTAGTCAGTAAAATATATATTGAAAATTTAAATAATTGCAAAATTTTTGGCCCTGGTATCAGGGATGTAATTCTAATGCAATAATTCAATAATGAACAATTTTTGAGTAGGTGAACACTAATCAACATACGTCATAGCTTAGTAGTCATAATTTTGTTGTTGGGCATAAATATCATTGATTTTCATTTTCCTGAAACCCACTTTCCAGAAAACTATTTGACTACAGTCGCCTCTCTCTAATCCGAACCTCTCTAAACCGAACACTGTTAAATTCTCTCTAAACCGACCAAAATCTCCTAAAACATTTGTAAATTTTATTATAAAGTTCGGATAATCCATATATAACTTTTTGAAAACTGAACTTTTCTAAATTTTTATATAGTAAAAAAAAGCAGTCCCGGCAGTTCGGATTAGAGAGAGTTGACTGTAATATCACATAGTGTTAGAGTTAGCATTTTGTTAGTTGTAAAAATATATTGTCACCTGTGTGATGTCAGGTAAATAACGTATTAGAGAAATAGCTTTAGAAAATCATACCATAACTATAAATATTTGTGAGCCAAAGTTTCTTTTGGAACTTCTGACTTTAATTTTGATAGATAATGCTTAAATTAGCTTCATAAAAATGCCTAATGCTTAGATGTGTTTATGAAGTCAGAAAAGTTTTAAATCATATTATAAGCTAGACCAAGTTGATTTTGTATTTTATATTACTCCTCTCTCCTCTAGAAGAGGAGAGAGGGGTGGTTCATAGAGCTTGATTCTTAATCTGACAATTCAAATTGATCTTTAAATCTAAACAGAATATCCAGATTAGAGATTTTACTTAGATTAGTCAAAGAACTTAGATAATGGATCTAAAAACATGTTAAATAGCTAGCTTTATATATAATCTAATATGGATTCAATATGGATTTAATAATATCTGGATTGCCTATCAAAAATAGAATCAAGGCTCTAGTAGTTCATATCAGATATAGTAAAATTTTAAAAAAAGTTTTTCAAAAAACTTTTTTCTGAAATGATTCTATAACTGTATAAAATTTTTTCAAAATAACCCGTAGCCCTATATATATTTATTTAAATTTTTTTACTATGAGGAAAGGAGAACTCTAAGAGGAAGAGAGGTAATATAAAATACAGAATCCACTTGGTCTAGCCTAAATAATGTGCAAATGCAAAATGTTCTTTTTTAGTTACTTCATTAAGGCCTTGTATCACAACCAATATTTTTAAAGTGATAATATATGATTGATATCTAAGGTGTCTTAGTTAAAGCAATGTGCAAATTATGGATTTCTAAAAAATCTAGCACAGGAATGCGTGATCTATATGTAATTCACAGAATAGATAATCAATAAACAAGGTTTCAAATATTTATTGTAGTCAGAATTAGTATTTTAGATAAAATTATTTATTTTACCAGGTGAAATTTCTGAAATAGGGCAAAATATGTTTCGTCCAAAAACCTAAAACCTGATAATTCCGAAACTGGCGAAACTAGCGAAATGTCCAAAACCTGGTGAAATGTTTGAAAATTGGCAAAACCAAAACCTGGCAAAAGTTCTAAAATCTAATCTTAGAAGTTTTATTGAAAAAAACTTAGAGTATAGTAAAATAGAGTATGAGTTCAATCCAGGGGATGGTGTGAAAAGGACCCTGAATAATCTATATGAGGACATATTTGAAAAATTGCTAATAGAGTTCTTTTTTTTAAAAAAGGTTATATTTGAAAGTAGGTATTGAATAAAAAGGTAATATTTAAAAATAATTAATAGGCAAAACAGTATATTTAAAAGAATGCTAAGGAGTAATTTTTATAAATCTTCTATTTGAAATGTGCTAATAAAAAATATGGGCCATAATAGGGACCCAGCAGGTAATAAATGCAAAAATTAGAAAAAATAGTTTAAAATCGTAGTTTTTTTTAAGTTTTTTTTTATATTTTATAGAATATATATTTATAATGTATAGCAGATTATGGATTAACTAGGCTTAAAAAAATTTTTACCTTTCTTTTTTTAAAGAACATAATTCTATTTCTGTTTTTTTTTTTTAGAGAATATAACTTTGTTTTTTCTTTTTAGAGAATGTAATCTAATTCTGTTTTTTTTTTAGATAATATAATTCAGTTTTTTTTTTTTTAGAAAATGTAATTCAGTTTTTTTTTTTTAGAGAACATTATATTTCAAAAAAAGTTAAACTTGGGTAAAGTGTTATGTGATGTTTAAAATATAGCTTATATAGATCAATATAAAAGTGCTAACCAAAAAACAATTTACTATAATGCTCAAATATAAGCTCATAGATTATTCAGGTTCTGTGTAAACAGATTTCACAAAATATTCACTTATCTGAAATATTATATATTAGTAACATGTGAATAGTGATAACTATAAATTATTATTTTCTTTTTTGTTAAATAATTTTTGCAAATTCTAATCTAATAAACTTATCTATATATTTATTTTCAGAGTTGTGCAAGCTATATATCTGGTGGTTTTTATCAGATTGTACATTTCTGAATTGTCCTATGCAATTCCAATATTTGATGTGGCACAGCTATGGTTGTTACTGGACAATGTCCAATCACATTTATAGAACAATTCAGACAAGTTTTCAATGTCTGATGATATGTCCGATGCTGATTAGCATATGACCAAGGTGAAAACTATACAAAAAATTGATTTAGTTTAGTGTACCTATGTTTATTGATTATTTTATTTTTAGCTTGGAAAACTATCCCTATACATATATGGTTTAAATAGAAACTTTTCAAACATCATATAAAAAAAAAATTGAATTTTCCACCAGCCAATACATATAAATCGAACACATTATGAAATGTTTCTAAAACTTGGACACTATGGAAAAAAACTTAAACAGATTGAATGGATCCCTTATCATTTAATTAATCGTAACACATAATGATTATTATAAAAAAATTGTGCCTCATATTATCATACATACGTACATACTAATCTTTCAAAGGATGATATAATAAACATATGTACAGAATTATTTTGCTGAAAAGAGTTGGTTTATAATAAAAGTATAGCTTTATTTATGAAGTTCTATAACACAATGCTTAATGAATAAAAAACTCTTTTTATTATTACAATTGACTAAAATCTTTGTTGATTACAGATGCAATTCTATTGGTTAATTGTCACATGTTAAATTAAATGACTAATCATATGAAACGATTTAATATCATGTGATTAACCAATTATGAGGAAGTTATCTTATATGTCCAATCCTATGTCACATTGCTTTTGATCGGACATTCGGACAATGAATATCGGGCAGATTTCCATTGTCCGAATTCCATTCATGCCAACCCTGTTTATTTTTGACTAGCGGCCCAATTTTTGATTCCATATAACCTTAAATGTGAACATTATTCTATTTACAGTAAATTAAAAAAAAAAAAAACCGTCCATCCGTCCCAAATTTTTAGGTATATAAATTATTTTACCTAGTATTATTTCTTCATATGTATATTTCATATATTACTATGTTTTTGCAAGCAAATTTGCCTATGCACTGTATTAAGAGATAGAGAAAACCAAACGTTAGTAATTACAAATTAAACTATGAATTAACTTATAATTCTGCGTA
Source organism: Gigaspora rosea (assembly GCA_003550325.1). NCBI lineage: Eukaryota > Fungi > Glomeromycota > Glomeromycetes > Diversisporales > Gigasporaceae > Gigaspora > Gigaspora rosea. The sequence continues at coordinate 70,038 of QKWP01000013.1, read as the reverse complement.
CAAGAACAATAATACAACAAAAATCCAAAAAAGTAAAAAAAAAATAGAAAAAGTTTCGGAGATTTCGCCATTTCGGTTTCGCCGGATTTCGGAGGTTTCGGAAGTTTCGCCCATTTCGGAAATTTCGGATTTATTTCGCCTTTGGGAGCATTTCGGTTTCGCCTTTCGGATTTTGAAAATCGATTTCGCCCGTAACACTAGTCGGAATATTGCGGAATTATGGTCAAAATTTCATCGGAATATTTCGTGTCTACCAGCACTCTATCAATTACTAATTTGGTATTGGTCTACTTATGTTAATGCAGACCAGTAATGCAGGCAAGATAACTCATACTAAAAAATCCCGCGCGGAATCTAAAAAAACTGCACATCCCGCGCGGGATTACGCGCGGATCCCGCGCGTTGCCCATCACTGCTCAGTCATAACCTGAGACAAGAACTGATCTGAGGCACAGTATATATATATATCTCATATAGATTTACCATTAGGTATTAGAGACGGCAAAAGAAAAGACTTTTATTGATTTACTGTAAAATGAGTGATTTACGGTATAAAGCTTGGATTTATTCAAGATCAGTGTTGGCATTTAGACTATGTCCAATAAAAATTATATATTTTCTTTGCTGAAATTTTCGGAATATTCCGGATTACACACGAATTTTAGCTTCAATTTGTTTTATATTCGGAATATTCCGGAGCTGTAGCCTATGCATTTTATTTGGACTAAGCGTCTTATGTCGAATAAAAAAATATGGACAATATGGACATAGTCCATAAATGTCCATGTCCAATGGTCCATATTGTCCATGTCCATATTTTGCCAACACTGTTCAAGCTCATAGGCATTACTTGTTTTAAATCAATTTGCTGTTCGCTAAATAGTTTGATTTATTTAAAAAACTATAATTAATATACAGCAACACAGTTAAATAACATAATAAAATAATAAAATATATAAATAGAGATAGCTGCGTGCACGCCGTGCTGCGTAGGACAAGTACGAATAGTATTTTGTTATTGGATGCGAAGCACAAATGCCATATATTGTTTATCGTTAGCCGTTAGTCCAATATTCATCCGTAGTCAGGATTGTTAATCCGGATAATCCTATCTGTAGCCAAGCACTAATTGATTTCCTTTTCTAACGCAAATCTTACAATGTGAGTAAAAGTAATTGTAGTCAACAATGTGAACAATGCCAACAACTATTTTGGTGCATACATGGATCTTCGAGAAAGCTGTTGTAATTTCTAATTTGGAGAAATAATGCAGTTTAATCTTCCAAAGTATTTTTTTTTTTATTACGATTTTAACAATTGCAGTAAACTAATTATAAATATAGATGTAATACGTGCGTACGTAGGGAGGTATAATCAGTGTTTAAAATTCAGGTTTATTTTAATACTGTATGCGGAAAAACTTAGCAATTCTTGTTAACATAATAAAAAAAATCAAACCATTATGCGCAACATGCGCAACACATAATAAAATCCGCAGATTCTTAAAAATTTTTGCTTGCGGAATTAACTTTCAATCTGCGTTCCGCAGATTCTGCATATAGATTTTAAATACTGGGTATAATACATGATTAAATATTCAAAGATAAAGTATAGAGCCCAACTGTTTAAATAGCACCGATATGTACAGTAATTCTTTCGTTAGTTCCGTTAACCGCATCTAAAGTAGCGATTTATCTAAAGTAGCGCCCTGGCTAAAATTACTACTTAATGCATGCATGAAGACTAATTTCAGGGGCTTAATTTTAGCCAGGCGCTACTTTCAACACTCATATCATGCGAGTCAAAATTATATGATAGATTAAAAAAGTGGAAGATCACTATCGTTCTCATGAACAATGATTTTAATTTATGCTCCATGTGCTGTAATTGCTTTATTTGGTAAATGAGTTGTGAAACAAGATCAGCGCTTTAAGTTAAAATTAGTTACATGATTACATAATAATACGCCCCAAAACTTTGTCTATTTAATAAATCAAAGTATGACAAAATGATGTAATATTTAATGTATTTATCTTTATATTATATGCATTTATTTATGAATATAATAGCCGTTTGAACACATTTTAAATTTCCGCCCTAATAACTGCGCAAATACCTATTTCGTAAATTGCTATTTTTTTCACCGTAACATTATTACGCATAACATTTAATAATTAGTTACTCATCATGCAAAATCAACCACGAAAAGCTCCAACTTTGGAGATCGCTCGAAGGCCAAAAGAGCCATCAACGACAGGTGAAATTATTGAAATAGAAACAAATTTTAGACGAGTTAAAGTAAGCATGATTATTAAATTATTATTATGATTATGATTATATGATTATATAACACTTAAAAAAAAATTTTTTTCACTGTTAAAGTTCAATTATCCTAAAATTTATAGTTACACTTTCGAAGTTTTAACTCAAGGAAGAAAAGCGAAAAAAGATGAAATATATAAAGTTTTTCGTAATTTATATGAGAAAAAACAATTTGGCCCAAACGCTTTTCCTGTGTACGATGAAACTATGATTTATTCCTCCATTGAATTCGGTAATCAAAAACGTTTAAATGTAAGTGTTCAACAAGCTCCTCATTTTTGAAAAACATTATCCATTAATGTTTTGTTATTTTTATAGGCCAATATAGATGGAAGGCATTATATTGCTGTATTTAAATATAGTACCGAGATAGATTTTAGTTTATTGAAAAATTATATTGAACAAGATAAATGTGAAATTCTGGATAGTAGACTTCTAAATCTCTTGCGAGTACTCAATGTATATCTTAATTCTGATGTTCGTTCAAGAAACTTAACTCTCGGTAGGAGAACCTTTCCAATCCCCGATAAACCACAGTATTTATATGGTGGGCTTGAACTTATGCTTGGATTCTATCAAAGTATTCGTATAGGATGGAGTAAGCTCACAAATATTTATTAATTATATTTAACAATTGAGTAAAAAGATTCTTTTCTAAAATAATCCTTTAAAAATTTATAGATCAATTACTTGTTAATCATGATGTATGCGCTACGACATATTATCCATCAGGAAAATTGATTAATTTACTTTCTATAATCCTCACTCATGTAAATTTACGTAAAGTACTTTATGAAAAAGATATTCAATATCTTAGACGATTTTTAAAAAATTTAAAATTCACCACCACTTATTCCAAATTTGAAAATACAATTAATGATATTTCTTCACAATCGGCTGATAAATTAACTTTTAACAAAGATGGTGTGCAAACTACTGTTAGTAAATATTTTGAAGAATCAGAATCACCATTAGAGTATCCAAACCTTCCGTGCATCGTAGTTAAAAAAGGGAATCGTACTAAATTCTTTCCTTTAGAAGTATGTGTGTTGTCTCGTGGTAAGACTTTTGACAAATTTTTCGATTATATTTATTCATTTATTTTATATTAAAAGCCATCAAAAAAATTTTTTTCTTAGGTCAAAAGCATAAGACTGATGATCTCACCCAACTTCAACAAGAGGATATGATTAAAAAGACTGTGATTGGACCAAAAGAGAGATTTGAGAAAATAGATAAGGGTATTCAAAAAGAGTATAGGCATGGAAGTGACAAAGGGTTAAAATCTATTTCATTTAATGTTGGTAACAGTGGCTTCTTGAAAGCCAAAGGTAAATATATTAATATATTATTAATGCATTGTTTATATAATTGTTTTTTTTAAACATACATAACTGATAAGATTTATTATTTAAATTAATAATGTTTATTTTGTTTATTCAGCAAGAAGGCTCACTTCACCGGGAATAATAATTAATAATAGACAAATTACTACTGAAAAGGGTGAATGGGATGCACCTAAATTTAATGAGGTAATTGCTCGAAACTTTATGTGCATCACTTAAAATTCATTGATTATATAGATATCTCAGTAACATGTTATTATTTCAGAGTGCCGATTTACATAATTGGACCGTGGTTTGTTTTGATCTAGAATTAAAAAAATCCTCAATTGAATCTGCAATTAGGCTCTTGAAGGAAGTATTAACTTCAAAGGGTTTAGTAAGTTTTATTCATTTTATTATCATTATTTTTTATAACATTGTAAAAATTATTTAATATATTTTATTCAATCTTTTAGAATGTACCACATATGCCAAAGATCTCAATGCATAATTGCCAAGATTATAAAAAAGTACGTAATAGTATTATATGTGCTAATCTGTGCTAATTTATGCATTAGTTTTTTTAATATTGTATAATTTTATACTTTCTAGGCAATTATGTTGGCTGCCCAAAATGCTATAATAGATTCTTCAAAACCAGCTCAATTAATTATATGTATTATTCCAAAAAAGCAGCAAGAAGAAGATTGTTTATACGCAAAAATAAAGAGGATTTGTTATTTGGAATTAGGCATTATGAACCAATGTGTTCTTACAAGGTGTCTTAAGGAAAATCGTAGATTAAGACAAGTTTTTAATAATATGGCATTAAAAATAAATGGTAAACTCAAAGGTCAAAATTCTCGTTTGGCCGATGGTGAACTTGATTTCAAATCTGAAAGAGCTGTAAGCATTTTTTTTTGATCTTATTTTAAATTTATTCAAAATTTATTTAAACTAAATATTAAATTTATCTCTTTATTATATTAGCATATGGTATTCGCTGCTGATGTTTATCATCCAAGCAAAGAAGATAAGAAAAAAGGGCGACCTAGTGTTTCTGCAGTTTGTGGTTCGATGAATGACAACTTAACAGAATATTCTTGTCGTTATCGTATGAATGAAAAGTTAAGGCATGACGTTGATATTATAGAGAATCTTAATGAAATGATTTTGGAATTATTTGAACAACGTAAAGTTAAGGGAAGACTACTTCCAGACCAAATTATTTTCTATCGGGATGGCGTTGGAGAAACACAGTTCGAAACTGTTATAACAGATGAATTGGAACCCTTACTTGTAGCTCTTGAAAAGTATTACAAATCTGAAAAATTGCCACCACCAAAGTTAACATTTATGATTATACAAAAACGACATCATGCCAGGTAAATTACTTTTCGTAAATTGGTATTCAAGACTTCCTTTTTTTATAATGAGACTTTGACTTTTTTTTTCTACTTAGATTTAAACTACTTAATGGCGAGAATTGTAAGCACGGTACCGTAGTCGATACTGAGATCGTTATGAGTCAGGAATTTAGTTTTTGTATGTTAATAAAACCGTTATTGTTTTGTATAATTTCTGGATTATTACAATAACTACAATAACTACAATAACTAATTAAATTAAATTCAATCCTTAGTTTTACAATCTCACACTTGTCAGATTGGAACTGCTCGTTCTGCATATTATCATGTGATTCTAAATCAAGGAGATTTTTCTGCTAATGAGATTTACAATCTGACTTTTAAGCTCTGCTTTTTATCTTCCAGGTATTTAAAAATTTTTTTATAATTTTTTTATAACTATAACAATTTTTTTTTTATTTGAAATTACATGTTGCAATATTTTTTTTTTTAAAGATGCAATCGCGCACTGTCTCAAGTAACACCTGCTAGTTACGCTCATAATATTGCAAACCTTGCAAGATATTTTGTTGAATATAAACCTATATCGAATGAACGAGGTCGAGGACGAGGCCGAGGGAGAGGAAGAGGAAGAGGTCGAGGCGGTAATAATTCAGTCCCTACTCGACCAGATAAAGTTCAAGGTGGAAAATGGCACCGTGCAGACTCAAAAATTGAAAATGAACAATTCTTTCTATAATTTCTTGATTTTATATATATATAATTTTTGTACCTTGTTTCTATTTATCCCATACCTTTTATTTAAAACGTTATATAATGATACTTTTTTTTAATGTTAAGTTCATGGTTCTCAAACCAGAACTATTTTTAATAAGCAAGATTCTCACGCGATGAATTAAACGTACTTACGAATAACTTTAAAATTATTTAATTAAAAAGATATATTTATAGGTTAACTATATTTGTTAGAAACCAGAAATAGTAAATAGCAAATAGCAAATAGCAAATACAAAGATTCAACACACTATTTATGTATATTTAATGTTTTAAAATCAAACATTATATAGATTATATAGGTTGATTAATTATTAAATATTATTTATAATCAAATGCATTTTATATAGAAAATATATTTTAGAAAGATTAATTGTATTATTTTTAAAATATGTAAAGTTAACAAATTTTTTATATATATTTATAAAAGTAAAATCAATTATATATATATATTTGCTAAGTAAATAATTTATGAACATGAACAAAACATTATAACAATACTCATAAAAGAAATTTAATAAATTATAGTATGTTAAACATAATTTAATTAAAAGGAATATTTTAATAAATTTTATTTATTAACAACATAACTTGGTGCAACTAAAAAGGTATATACTACACCCTCACGACCAACACCTTTACGACTTAATCTAGTTTGTCTTTCCCTTGCACGTTTTCCAAGTATAATTATATCTGATAAATCATCAACCAATAACCTATTTAAATTAAAGAAATTATGTCTCATCTTATGAATATTCACGTCCAATTGTGTAGTATCAATTAAGTCAACATTTAATAAATTATTATTAAATTTTAAGTCATCCGTTTGTCGTCCAAGTGATTTCTCACCTCTTAAAATTTCACCAATTTTAAGTGCAAAATCTCGACCATTAGAATAAATTGTTATATGATCACAATAATTTGAAAGTTTTACATAATCTTGTTCAATAAATGATTTGTATGATGTATCTGGATTTAATAATGTGAATGTTTTAAGTTTTAACAAACCATTTTTATCCTTATGAGATGTGATATCAAGTGAACTTCCAATAGTATGAAATAATCCTTCAAAAACATCCAAGTATTTAATTGCAAGCATACATCCCATTGAATGACTTATAATATGTACATTACCAAAACCAGAATCACAAAGATTTTGTAAAAAAGTTCGAAAATCTATATAAAAATGTTAAATAATAATAATAAATATTTAATAATGTAATATGCAATAACATTTAATAATATAATACGAATATTTTGAATTCCTAATTACCATTCATAGCTTCTTCAGAAGACCCTAATTTTTTAGAACCAAAATACCATAATGAATTGGCACCGGGTGGAGAAAATACAAAAGGCTTTATATAATCAGGTAAATCAGCAAGAGCAAGAAATTGACCTAATGTTTCTATCGCAAATTTTGATGGACAATTAAATCCGTGAATGAAAATAATACATTCCTAATATTCATAAATTTAACAAATTTCTATAAGCAAGTGTATATTTAAAAATAAAAGTCAAATAGTTTTTAGTCCTATGAATTTACCTGTGAACTTCTGCGAATGGTATGATCTGTTGAATGAGTCAGAGAATATGGGGAAATGCCTTCTGATGGAAGCCATTCGTCAATTTCAATAGCATACTTTGTTTTAGAAGAATTTAACCTATCCTTTATTGGTACCCTTCTAACAATTACCTCATCCCTGGATGTAGTTGGATTAATTGGATAATATCCTGTGATGGCTAAACCTTTATTTGTGAGTCTTATTATGACTGTAGAATTTTCATTCACTGTAAGATCAGGACCCATTGCAGATGCAAAAGTTCTCATATGTCCAAGACAATATTCAATAGGTGATATATAACTTTCAATATCTTCTTCATGTGAATCTTGAGATTTTGGAGGTAAAATTATATGAGCACGAGGAAGATGTTTAAAATACTTTCCAGAAACAGAACATTCAACGGAAGCTACTAAGGCTTCAATTCCATTTTGATATGGTCTGGGGTAAGGTCTCCACTCATCCCAAGGTGTATCACGATTTTTAACAAGCCCTACACGAACAGAATGAAATGCGTCACCAGTGCCTGAACCTCTTGAGTGGAATGGACCAGTGGGTTCACCATGCTCCCAAACACCTTTTAAACATTCACCATCAAATGAATCATCAATCCATTCACCAAGTCCATGAGGATAACCATTTTCATCTACTTCACCAACATACTTTATAGTACCATGCCTAAACCACATGCTATAACTTTCCCAAGCAAAATAACGAAAACAACCTACAATTTCACCATCAATACCTTTGGTATCAAGTTGTTTAATGCACCACCACCAAATTGTATCTAGACAATCAGCATTCTTTACTATCCTTGGATATCCAAAACGTACTAGCACCCATATAATTAAAGTCAATGCTTCAACACCTCCAAGAATGATCAAAACCAAACGACTAGCATATGATGAAGCGAAACTCATGTTTTTATCATTGACAATCGACCCGCGATTTATGATCAAAAGAATTAAGGTAGCAATCGCTAACCTTAATAATTCAATATTATATAAATTAGTTAAATTCAATGATTTTACAAAGATCTATGAATATAACTCACCAGTAAAAACACCATCGAACAACTTCAGTTATCTATCGGAATCATTAAACGTGAATTATTAAAGAACACAAATAAAAAAATTCTTTGCCGCAGTAAAACATTTTTACGAAAAAGTTGCAAACCTTGTAATAAACATACATCATAACTACAAAAATTGCGACCAATGTTGCAAATTCAGGCCATCGATTCCAAGCACTAACATTTGCTAAAAAAAAAAAAAAAATTCAATTTTGATAAAGAAATATATATATATATATATATATATGTATTTATATTTATATTTATATATTTTTATATTTATAAAATTGTCTAAAAAAACGAAAATATCTACCCAACTGTCCTCCAATTCCAGCACCCATTAATGATAAGAATAACATCATAAACATTATAAACCAGAATACTCTCGTTAAAGATCTTCTACGATATCTTCCTCTAACTTGCCTCTCAGACTTTCGATATGCCATTATTCGAAAAGTCTTAGCAATTTCTTTTGGTGTTAAAACGCGTTTTTGTGAGGTCGATCTATTTACATTTTCAGTGCTTTCACTAATTTTATTATCATCTTCTCCCTCAATTAATCCGATTTCTGAATGGTTTTTTGTTACGTCAGTATCCATCGTTTTTTTTTTTTTAATATCATAAAAATTTTTTGTAACCGAAAAGAAAAAGTAAAAATATTTGGGCGGGAAACGTTCCCTTTAATGTGTCTGCACAAAAAAAAAAAAAAAAAAAAAAAAAAAAAAAAAAAAAAAACCACATAACAAAAGTGGCTTTTCATGTGATTATGAATGTTAAGATAAACAACATACATTTATACTATTTCATAAATATTGCGTCATAAATAATTAAAATATTCTTAGCCTAACGTTTAAACTTTTAAGCAATATAGTCAAGATCCATTTGAATGATGTGGAGGTTTTTTATTTCAGGAAATTCCAACCTAATGTGCATAAATTTTCCACGATTGTTATTTCATTGCATTTTTTTTTTTATGCCCTCAATCTGATTGCATTTAAAAAACTTCTAAATAAGGATTATAAAAATTCAATTATTTTATCGTTTTTTTACTTTTAATTTTTTTTTTTTGACATTAACGCTATGATAATCATTACCAAATTTTAATAACATGCGATTAGAGAGTAATAAAAAAAAGTGCATTAATGGAGGGTATGTATATATTTGGTCAGAGCTTGAGGTTGCTTATAGAAGGTGCACCTATGAAGATTTTACCGTATTAGGTTATAATTTTAACGGTCTTTATAAGAAGGAATTTGCTACTCATGAAAATCTTAATGATAAAATGTTGAATCATCGTGGCACGCAATTTTTGAGCCACGACTTTTTAAGTTAAAAGATTTAAAAGTCGTGGCTCAAAAATTGTGTGTCACGATGATGATGATTTAGTTCTTTTTTCCAACATTTTATGCAGTATTAGTGATACGGACCGATGTAAAAATCATAGGTCGGGTCGATCATTAAAAAATCTACATTTTTGCCACATAGTACAATTTTTTTGATCAGAATTAGTCTTCATATATATCAACCGTACAAAAAGCCAAAAGTTCTTTTCTAAATTTTCTTCAATATTAATTATCTATGCATCCAAACAAGCTCAAACATTTCCACTCCTTATAATATTTGTTATTTGCCAATTTATCTAAATTAGCAAACTATTGAATATATGTCTACATTTTATAAATGACTAGCTTCGATTTCTTAGCTTGAATTGTGCTTTACAGCTGTTTTCATAAATTCTGGGACACCTGATAAAATATTAGCCGAACGATGTTATTGATTTAGAAAGATCGGATAAATTTTTATATCAATATTACATGATATTTGTTCTAAAGATTTTTTTTTTACCACAATAATGTCGACACATTCAACATTATTAAACTTTCGTTTGAATACTTCTAGAATATTTGGTGTGTTTAGTTTGTGCGAAGGTTTATGAAAAAGCCTGTTCTTGTAAACTAAATAACTCTTGATAACAAGAAATATAAAAAAGGCTCAGGATATAAAGTAAATTTTATAATGAACACAACATATTACCGGATAGATGCTAATGTTGAAAAGTTTTCATAGAATCGAGAATTTGTCGGCAGGTTTAAAAAGTATAACTCAATATACCAAAAAGTAAAGTTTCTGTATCTTTGAAATCGCTTGAGAATTCGATTCATAGATCTAAGTGTTTAGCAATTTTTCGAATTGACAAGACTTCAATAATATATTGAATCTACTGTGCCAAGATTAATAACGGATAGGCCAAAAAATCAATTTGTTAATTTAGTTGCACAAATATACAAGTTGAGGTTCGACCCCCATAAATCCGGTCGTTGGACCAGAGTTAGACCGTAACAATAATAACTTGGCTTGTTATCAAAATTTATTATTTTTATAAAACAAAAAATAATGAAGCAAAAAATAAATTTTTTTTTAATATAAATAACCTTGTAATTTCTTCAAATAATACCAAATGAAATAATTGTGTAAATGATGTATCGGTTTATTTCATAAAAGTGATACTAAGAATCAAGGATATTTGTTTAAATTGTCGTTATGCACGAATATAATACGGACAACCTTTTTGAAAAAATTTTTTTTGGTTTGTTTCACAAACGAGCAACCATCAAAGCTCCCGATTTAATTTAACTATATTCAAGTTTAACATGAATGATGTCAACGTAGGCAGTATGTACGTACATATGGTGCAAGAAATTTAAAGATCAGCTAACACATTGGAAATAAGCTAAATAAGTCTTTCTCAATAGCTACAGTATGAATTGAACAGCTGATTTTAGGTATATATTATTCTTGATGTATTATTTCTATGCAAAGAAGTTGAGAATTCAATTTGTTAAGATTGATTTTATATTAATGGGTGCTACTAGTTTATGCATTATATTACAGTATATAGAAGTATTAAAGTTTTTTAAGTTTCTTGTGCTGTACGTACGAAGATTATGAATTACATAGAATAAGCTAGAGTATCGACATAAAAAAAAAATTTATTATTGTTTGTTAATCTAATGAATTGCATCAAATTATAAAAGTTCAGGTAATTATATAGCAGTAATCGCTATTATGCGAATAGTTTGGATTCTCTATAGGACTATATACTTGACGGACTATTTTAGTTTGTTCATGTCCAAATCCAAAATTCTGGTAGACCTAGTATCTCAAAAACTTTATCAAATAGGCATGATTAAGAAATGGTATATCTTTATACAATATATTTGCAGATATGTATTGTTGCATGCAAAAAGTGATGCTTCCGAGAATCACAACAAACTACGCCATCAAAACAAACCTTAAAGGCTTAGATGCCATATGAAGCTTGACGGCTGAGAATATGGCAAGGATGAATCACTGAACAAAACAGGGTGAATCGCATTAAGCATTGTACAACTTGAGCCTCATTATTAGTCAGCTTTTAAATATATTATTCTGATCCGTTTGGATTAGCGGAAATGAATCTTTCCGCTTATTCACACATGGGATCAGGATATTTTACGAAATTGGCATAGTAAAGTTATTTAAAAGGGCTTAACTTGGATAAATTGGTTTACGATATTTATGTGCGAGATTATGGCACATAAGAAATACCAAATCACCAAAATCTAGTGGTGTGGTGTGATGGTGTGATCCGTTGATCGGCAACCCGGATAACTGTATTTTGGTGTAATCCGTATCATCTGTACGTGGGACCCCAGCATAAAACCAACACTAATTATTAAAATTTAAAAAATTTAACATACAAATTGAATTTTCAGGCAAATTTTTTCTGTTATCTGCTAAAATTCGATTTTATATAGAAAAACCACGTTTTACACCTACGCCTGAAATTGGCAACCAAATATAAATTAATGTTAAATTAGATAATTTGGGTAAAATTTCTAATTTTTATTTCCAATAATTGTTTAAATTAAAATCTTCAAATAATTCATTTAAACCACAATAAATTCCCCATTCTGTTATTAATTCATTTGTAGGGTTTTTAAATTCTTCTATATCTGAATATAATGATATATTATGGTAATGTGGTTGTAATTGAATAAAGCATGGGTCAAAGCAGCTAGTAGTTTTAAAAATTGGAATTGCAGAATTATTGTTAATATGTTTGTTAAATTTAGCCAATGCTAATTGTAATGTTTCTTTAAAAAAATAAACATGAACTTTAAGATCAATATTAAAATCTTAATAAATGTTTCATTATCTAAACTGATTTAGGTGGATTTGCAAGTCCAGAAAATAATTTTACTTTTAATAACTCTAATCTTGCAAGATATGGTTGCAAAGGGTTATCATGAATTTTAAAAAATTTAATATAATTAATCAATCTATTAATTAATAATGAAAGTAAATTAAATTATAGATTCAATAAATTTCAAATATATACAGATATAAATAAAAATTATATACTTACTGTTGCATATTAAATATAATAAAATGAATAATATATTGAAGAAAAAAATATTACTAGTTTCAAAAATTTCAACAAGCTCAGTAATAGAATTATTATTTCTAATTTTTTTCTTCCTGATAAAATCTAATAAAAATTTTAAAATGTTCATTAAGCCAAAAAACAAGATTATACCAAGACTTCTATCTGGTTTTATAGAAAGAAGGAATAATAAAGGGTTTGCAACACTATGAATAGCAAAATAACTAATCCATTTCTTTTTTCTAGCTAGAGAATGAGGAAATGTAATTTTAATTAAACCTATAACATTGGCCTTTGCAGTAAAAAGGGCAGATATGCCAATATATATAATTTTGAGATAATTGAATTTAATTACTTTGTTTTGATTTTCAGACTGATTTGGGTTAATCAAAATTTACAATTTTGGTTGGTTAAATATAATATGTGACTAACAGGTAATCTTGTGATGTGCTTGGCTTCAACCTTATGCAACTTTCTTTTTATATTACATATCTTGATTTTTTATTATGCAAATTGACTTTCATTTATAATTTAAAAATGTTGATCACATTGAAATTTACCAGAATTTAATAAAAACTCATTTTTTATTTTGGGCATATCCACCCTTTCTACTGCAAAGCACTCTATATGATCAAAAATTTAAAATTTTATATTCAATCCAAGTTTCACTAAATTAAGAAAATGGCAAAACAAGTACAGTCCACCCCCTTAAGTGCATGGTATATGAAAACCCTCTTTAAATGCATGCTCCTCTTGGTCCCAAACAATATAACTATTATAAATTTTAGCCCCTCTAAATGCAAACCCCTCTAAGTGCTCATTTTGTTTTTTTTTACTATAGTCCCAAGGGCATGCACTTAGAGCGTGCAACTGTATTATGTTTTAATTGTGGTATTAAAAAAAAGAATTTTAAATGCAGTTAACATATGGGGTGTGAACAATAGAAACAGCCCATTTTTACATTTTTTTGAAAAATAAGTTTTTATTAGATTCATATAAATTTTGACATGATTAACATTTTTCAATTATAAATTAAAGTCTTTTTGCATAATAAAAAATCAAGATAATGTAAAAGAAAAATTATATTAGGCTTCTTAGAGCCAACACATCACGATTTTATCTTATAGTCACCTGCTACCTTTAACCAATCAAAATCGTGAAATTTGATTTATCCCAGATCAGTTTAAAAATTATAGCAAATGATTAAACTCAATTATCTCAAAATAAAATATATATAAAAATGTGCTGTTTCTATTGTCTGCACCCAATATAAGAAACAATATTGTAATAAACAAAATTATATTGTTAAAAGAAATATTATAAAATAACATTGTAGAAATAACTAAGTGAAAGGTAAAAAATCAGTTTTTACCAATTTAGTTTTATTAAAAAAACTAAATAAATTATTAATAACAGCTCTCTTTTAATTATCTGTAGTTTTATTAACTGTAATACAGACTTTTTGTTATTGATTTATTTTAAGCTTTATTTCTTCTTGTTGAAATAAAAGTAGAAGATATTTACTATACAATTGATTAAGTTCAGAAATAATTCTACCTTAAATATATAAATTATTTAATTACTAATCCAGATAAGATTAGTACAACTTTTACAGTGGATTTCATCTACCAAGAATAACAAAAACTATATGAGATTACAAGACAAACAAACTTAGCCAGGATCATGATTGAAGATTTAACAACTTCCTTCTATGTGTGATGCTCTTTATTAAGAAAACTTCCAGTAAAATTCTGGTTAAAAATTGAATACCTTCAGTGAAATTCTAGTCGAAATTAAATACTTTTAGCAAAATTCTAGTTGAATTAGAATACCTCTGGTGAAATTTTAGTCAAAAAATTAAACATTACCTGTTAATATAGTAAAAACATTCGACTAGTTAAAATGTATATAGATTATCACAAATGTAGGACCTTGCATATTATAAAGGTTCTTTTGACTAAGATTTAATAAAAAATTGATACCATTAAGCATCCTGACAATGATAAAGTCACCAGGTTTAAAAAAAAACATATCAATTTAAAATGTTTATATTAAAAGGTGATAGCCTCTTGAAAAATCCACTATATATTAGAATTTGGAGCAAAATTCCTATGATATTAACTATATGCTAGAATTTGGTGGAGTCAAATAAAAGTATTTTTTATAAGTTAATAACCAAATCAATTAATTAAAAGTTGTAGAGCTTACATCTAATGGTAGTTAGTTATCCAAATTGATCTAGTGGATACAATTGGCCAACTATATAAAATTTTATATTGTTTACATAAAAATTTTATATAGTTAGCCAATTATTTTTTAGTGATATCTCAATATTTATGGGACCAATTTGGATGATATAACCACTATAAAATACACTATGCTCAGTGAACTCTACAACTTTTAATTAATTGGTTTTGGTTGTTAACTTCTAAAAAATACTTTTCATTGGACTCTATTCAGATTCTAGCATATAATAAAGATGTATATTGTTATTGTTCAAATATAGTAATTTTGCAGATCTTATCTGGATCATCAATTAAATAAATAAATAAATTAAATTAAAAAATCTATATAAAAAAATTACCATTTTTACAGTATTGTATTAAAAATGGTTGCTTTTCAATAGGTATATTAGCTTGAACTAATACTTGAAGAAAATCTTTAATAAAGGTTTTTTTACATCATATATTTGCTAAAAATCCTTTATTCCAATTGATAGGAAGTGGATTGTACCAATTATGAAAATTTGAGTTATGCTTATCTAATATTAAATGTTAGAGATCATGATGAATGTGAATATTATATATAAATTGTGTTTAGAGTAACTTATATAAAATAAAAAAATCCATTAACCCTAACCCTAATGGAGATCTAAACCCTAACTCTGAAGTTAATTTGGGCCAGTTAGCCTAAAAGAGCATAAATTTTTAGCCAAAATATTTACTATGATCTCCACATTAAATGATTATCAATTGTAGATTTTTTTCATGATTAACTACAACATGACATGCTTTACAAAAAGGTTTCCACTACTTGCATAAAAATTAGTTTTATATTTAGGATCTTTACAAGACATTCTGTAGCATTTACCATAATTGTGTTTAAAAAAATTTTTTTTTTATAAAAAAATTTAATGTAATTTTTATAAAAAATTTGGTCAAATATTATTTAATTATATAAAAAAAAAAAAAACGGATAGCGCCTATGGTGTTTTACACCATAGGTGGTAAATTAGATTTGCAGATCCGTGTAACAAAAACAAAAAAATAAATTTTCATTAACTTAGGGTTAGGGTGAAGGCCTGGGATTTATCGGGGGCATTAGTATATACAAAATTTAGCAAGGAATTTTTATTAGAGCCCCAAAGGTGGTTTCATAAGCAAACTTTTGCGATATGAATGTTTTTTTAAAAAATAAACAAAAAAACCGAAATTTTATTTTACACCTGATCTTACATTTTGATTGGCTATTCTAATGGTTTGTGTAACATGGTGTAAAACACCATAGGTGCATTTTAGTAGATCCGAAAAAAAATTAATGATATAATTAATTATTTAGCTAAATTAGTATCGTGATTGTTAAAGCCCCTCAAATGAGGTTGTGTGCATATTAACATGAGGCTAATCATAATAATTTTTCTCTTACATATTTAATTTCCCATTATCATTAAATTGCCCTTATAGAATGGCTAGGACTCTTTTGTTATTTAATTCATATAACTTCTAGTAGCGTTAACTGTACATTGCATTAGTAAAAATAGACAAATCAATATTTATTTATATTATGTGATTTTTAATCAAAGTATGCTTAGCATATGCGATGCTAAAAATTGGCCTATTATGCGCATCGCATCGCATAGCATAAAACCATATGCATAAGTGTAGTCAACTACCTGTAAATGTAGTTAACTACTCGAACTATAAATACCATAATTAACTGTAAAAACTATAATTAACTATAGTCAACTATTAAAACAATACGAATAAACTATTGAATCTACACAAACTATTGAATTTAAGTTATGCAAATTGATATCATCCATTCAGTTGCGGGATTACAGAATATATGGGTTACCTAATTGGGTCTGGTATTGGATGTAAAATACCTATTCTAAAAACATACCATATTGATCAGCTATCATTCCTAAATCTAACCCAAATATATATAACATCGGAGCCATATGGTACGGATTTTAAATGGGTATTTTACACCCCTATACCATACTGATCTGTTCATCCATACCATTCTGCTATTCATATTATCTCATAAATCCGTATTTTACAATCCGTATGCATGTTACTCAAACTATAGTTAACTGTTGATACTATTAAAATTATATGAATTATCTGTGCAAATTTGCCAAACTACGCAAATTATATAGTCAATCCGTAAAGATACAGATTTGAATAGTTCACATCACTAATGGAAACTATAGTTAGCTGTAGTTAATTATTAATAGATATATGAATTATAGTTAACTATCATAGGATGACTTTCGTCTGATTGGATGATGCAAATCTTATTTATACATTTAAGAGTTTTTTTTTTTTTGGAACGTAACGTTTCACTAACAAAAAATCACTCCCAAAGCCATTCATAGTTTTAAACGAACGTTAGTATTCACTGTTCAAAAGAATCATCCTCACCGACTTTAGTTAGACCATTTAGACCATTTATTGGGACGTGAGAAATTTATACTGTAGGTGAAATATTTTCTGTATGAGACTTTTACTAACTTATATTAGTTCTAAATAAACGTTTATTGTAACTGTTTAATTTGAACATGTACAAAGTTCTTTGGTAACGGAAGTTTGGTTGGTTCTTGTAGTGTGTTTGGGTTTGCCAACCGTAAATTAAAGTGTTGGCTTATATCTTGTAGATTCATTAATAAATTCGGGCTTATTAGTAATAAATATTGCATTTATCCCACTTTATACGTACTATGTCTATCTATTCTCTAAATATTTGCAACAAATTTTTTGCGTGTACTTTTTGTGAAAGCTCCGTGAATCTACAATATGATTGATAAAATCTAGATAGATCGAATAATCTCCATGATTTAATATTATAAATTCCGTGAATATGCAACCTTTATGGAAAAAACATGGAAAATATAAAACACGGATCGACTTTTTATATAGGGGAATATGAATGTCTTCCTATGAAGTTAACTATGCAAACTATGCGGATTGCGATCAACTATTCAAACTACACAAGGGGATTGCAGATCAAATACGTACTGATACTTACGTACGGATTCGATTTTTGTATAATCTGTACTATACGGATTTGAATAGTTTCGTGTTATCGTGTTATCCTGATCACATCATTACCATGGTCACGTTTCTGGTGAATTACGGTTCATTCTAGCATTAGTGATATGGCAGAATATACATATTTTGTTTTTGATTCAATTTAATTTAATTACGTTAATATATCAAAAATGACATTTAAAAAAATTGGTTGCATGGTCGAATCTTACTTCCCCATGACAGTATATAACCCTGTAAAAAAGTTTTCCGAATGTTTCCGTTATTTCTCCATACCTGATATTTTTGTGAGAACTCCGTGAATCTGCAACATGGTTGACAAAATCTAGACAAGCCGAATAATCTCCATGATGATGAATCTATCTGATATTGCAATTGTTGCGATCGTTTAAAAATCGGCAAATTTTTAAGAAAAAATAGTTGTATTGAGTGCTTGCTTAGAACGAGCAAGAACCAATTCAAAACGATGAAATGAAAAAAAAAGGAATTTTGTTTAATTCAAAAGCAGGATCTATAGTTGAGCCCGTTATATAAATATCGAATAACAAGTTATAGTCAAGCCATGTAAATATTCACAATGAATACTGCATATAATATGACTTTCGGCACGTCATAAGCGTGAATAATCAGTTATCGTTTACGATATGATTGCTTATTTATTTTAATTTCATCTTGTTGGATTTGGCTCTTGATTGTATTGTGCCATTCGGTATATTCAATTAAATATTTAAGATAACAATTTCATTAACGAACGTACTCATACTGCAGTCAGATTTATAAATCTTCTTTGATACTGTATAGTAGAGATGAGCACGCGCGGGATTTTTAATATGATAATTATCTGGCCGGCATTACAATATCGTCTGGCCGGCATTAATGTAAAATCCGGCCTGTATTACATATTTTGGCCAATTCCTAATTAGTAATTGGCATGCATAGAATTTACGCAATCATACTACGTATTGAAGAGTTTGTAGTAATACGATCGATCTATCTCTAATAGCTACCTGGGAGATAAGTTTCTGATTTACTCAAATAAAGTTCTCTTCAGCACAACACTAACTTACTTCCTTTATTTTCCTTAAGTAAAATCGAAGGGAATCTCTCTGATTTAAATTTAGTATACTACACGTTGACACACCAATGTATGCTGACGTGATAATAAAAGATTATTTTTAAACCAAACACGATTATGTGCTATCTCAAATTTTCGAATTTTGATAACTGTCATTCTAATACACACATTTATAAGCGAACACGTTATATAAGAACGCCTTATATGCGAACACGTTAAAGTGCTAACCCGTTAACTTGTTATTTAAAAAAAGGGAAGATAATACGTGTAAAACAGGTTTCCCTTTCGAAATTAACTAATATTTAATGCATTATGCAAAAATGGGAATGATACTAAATAAAGAAAAAGGTGGTCTATATACAAATTTGGGGTAAAACTAATGGAAAAATTCGAATATCTAAAGTCACAAACTTCGAATTTTTGAAACACTTTATATATAGATACGTGCATTTCTATGTCGAATTTATTTATTTAAATAAATAAATTTATAAGAAATACCTAATTTGAACAATTAAATTGATTTTCAATAATTATTTCTGCATGGTTTTTTTATTAGACACAAAAATTAAGAAACCTGCAGATTTGTGATCCTATCCCGCGCGTGATTCGCGCGGACGCGCTGAATTTTTGGAAAAACCGCGATTTGCCCATCTCAACTGTATAGTCCAAATACGATAACTTAAAGTTGGGATGTTATTCTGCTTGCTCGAACTCGGTTCGACCTTGTTTGAAGCCCAAGCTCAATGAAATCCGAGATTTTGTAGTCACATTATCATATTTAAACTTTCTCATGCTCAAAACGAGTTTGAAATCGATCAGATTAGTAAAATACTTGTTTTGAATTTAAATTTTTGACTTTTTTTTTATTATCATAATTAAAAATTAATTCACGTGGACACGACCGATCAGTGGTTGTTCATTTTATGGACACGTACTGAAATAAATAATTTTTAAAATTAGAAGGAAATCCGGCAGGACTTTTGTACTAAGTTAACATCTTTACAGTTCCAAAAGTAATGTGTTCGTTAAAATATGCCCAGTAAAACCGTAGATATGACCTCCCGAAATTTGGACATGGTTTAAAAAACGCTGCTTAATTTTAAAAGGTATATATCCTGTTCTACTGGATCGATTTTAAAAAATTATCATTATTGGAAACAGGACTCAAAAGAATAAGTTTAATTAGAATGAAAAAGAAAGGTTAACATAGTACGAAAACCTTCTGGGCCATTTTTTCTTATTTTTTTTTTTTTAAGATTAAAACCTAAGGGTTTTCATAATAGGTTAAATAATTGTAATACATTTGAAATAGTTGAAATATGGTAATTAAGTGATTTTTATATTCTTTCTCAAAAAGACGGCAATCTGAAGTTTGGGTATTCTGATTTAAAAATAATATTTTGCAGAACATATTGTCGCGATACTTTATAATTGATTGAAGTGGAGTCGATTTGATCTGTTTTAGATCTCGAATGGTTATTTCCCAACTATATCAATTCAAAATAGTTTTCCAGCGCAAGTGAACTTTATCTTGAGATGAGTTAAGTATAACTCATCGAGTCATACTATAATTTTATTGTAGATTTTAAATTTAATTACCTTTATTTTTAAATAACACAGATGGGCATATTTATCTTTCTTTGTTGATTTATGAATTAAAATTCACGAACTTTGCGGAAAATATCCCCAAATCGGAAAATTTAACTGCTAAGATGTAATACTGATTTTTGGCCCAAGGTCCCTAGTTAGCAGACATATTAATGAATATATTTGGACAAAATCTTAGATATATTACACAAAAACAATGTTATATATGGGCGGGACTTTTGGATTTGATTAAAAAATTAAATGATAATATTTCATAAAATCTAATTCGATCATTTAAGTTGTATTGTGCAATTACCTGAGCTATAAATTGCTTATGAAACATTTACAAAATCGTTAATAAACATAACTAATTTATGAATTATTTTGATTTTTATTAGCGATTTTTGATTTAAAAATTGAGTAATTATAATCATAAAGTAATCATAGTCATCATATGAGGTCTTTACCTTGAAAAGACTTTATGGGATATAGTAATTACTATGTTCCGTAAGAACATTTTCAAGACAAAGACTCCATCCATATGTCGAAATTATTTAAGTTTAACAATCACAAGTTTCCATCAAAAATTTTTGCTAATATGAATAGTTCAAGACATTACTATTATAAATTGATTTGGTGCCTAATTTTGCATATATTTATGTGTATTTATATAATTGTTTGAATTTTATAAAGATGTAAAATACTAAAATATCCTTGGATTTGGACATTGGGCATGCCAAAAAAAGGTTAGACTATAGATGCTGGTGAAATTAATTTCACAAATTTCACCAACTCACCACCAATTTCACCAATAGTGGTGAAATTATTTCACCACATTTCACCACATTTCACCATCATCTATAGGTTAGACATCACAACCCTGTCGATTAGGATACGTCATTATATATTAGATTTTTTTTCCAGAGTTATTAATATATTGGAATACATAAATTGATAATACATAAATTGATAAATAAATTTTAAATTCAGAAATTTGAGATAACAGATAATATTGGATTTGATGACCGAATTTTAGATTAATTTCATAAATGGCAATACTAATTTTGTCAAGATAAGGCTGATTCTATGTTTGACATAACACTAATAAAATGATCTGCAACTCTAAACATGAGGGGGTTATATTTTTCACTGTGACACCAATTCAATTTACATGAATAAAAATGCGTGTTATCTGTCATTTATTAATTTATTATACTAGTAAATAGTTTTTTTATACTTATTGATATTGTACGTCGGAATGGAATTTTGTAAATGAAATTTTAAGTTCCGTCAATTAGACACTTTTTTGGATGTAGTAGTTGGATAACACGGGAGAAATATTTGCGTACAATCAAAAAACATCTAAATTATCAAATGTCTCTCACCCCCTATATTTTACCTAAATTACATAAATGATGTAAGGATAAATACTAAAACTTGAATAGCTTATTATAAATGTGTTGATAAATAATTCTCATTCTCATTAAATCGACATGAATGAGATAAAATTAAAAAGCATTTATTTATATGGTAAAGTTCGGTGAATTTAATTATACAGTTTTTATTTATTCACTAAAATTCCAAATGGGGATTAAATTTAATCCGTTTCATTTCGTGACTAATCGCTATGTGTATTCGGGCTTTTATTTTTGTTTGTTAATTTAACACCCTAATATAATAAAGTAATTTATTAATTAGTTTACTAATTTATTTATTAATATTATTTTTTTTAATTAATGATTGGATTCCGATTACCGTAATTAAAATTTCAAGACTTATCGTCAGGATTCACGACAATTAATTATTTTCTTAACATTTAATTCTAACAAACTAACATTCATCGCATTACTTATTGATCAAAGTGGTTAAAATAGCGACTCATTTTATTGAGATTTTTTCGTATTAATTTAGTGATTGTACATTTGCTACCCGAGTAAATTACCGGGTTAATCTTACTCAGATAGATCAACTCGGGTAGCAATATTTTAACTGGTTATCGTTTCATCCGCGGGTTATCCGCGTGTTATCCGATAGCCCTTACCCAGGATTAAGAGATTTATTAGTGTTGATTTGTTTTGCAGCTATGAATTGGGAAAATTTCTTCGTGTGACACGAGTTGTGTAATTTTTCACGCATGATTGTGAAAGCGAACTATCAAGAACCAATGTATAACGTACTGTACGTATGTACCAATAAAAATTAAAAAATTATTTGATACATATTAAGTTTGTCTTTTAATTTAAAGTTTGAATAAAATTTGTGTTGACAAGTTGTGACCAATGATTATGAATCATATTAAGTCTTCTTACGCACGTACGTATGTACCAATAAAAAACATACATTAAATTTGTTTTTTATTTAAAGTTTGAATAAATCTAAATTATACTATATAGTATACAACCGTCACTTCGCTGTCATTTTAAAAAATTTTATTATATCATCCTAGATATAGCTTAGAATAACCAAAACAATGTGAAAAACAGTCCAGTGTATAAAACATTAAATGTCTAATGGATAGGGTTTTTACCTAACAGCTTGGCTCACATAATCTCGTATAAATTTCAAATATTAGACTAATCTGGTCGTCATAAAATAAATTGATCTCATAAAAGTTACCCTAAGTGTGTTTTCCTAGCACAACAATGATGGCTAATTTAACTGTTTTAATACTATTTTTGATAAATAATACAAAACTATATAGATATTATTAGGTTTACTCAAGTAACACATTATTGATTTGCTAATAATCATAGTGACACACAATGATGATAGATCAAAATTAAGACCTCATTCAGTGATTAAATAGCTATTATCGATTCTATTTGGTCCATTATTAACTTTTGTAAATACGTACAAAAATAATAAGGATCAACCGACTGCTCGATTACTTATTTACCTAATTTCATCTATTATACAATTTCAAGAGAGTAGTAGCGTCTATGAAAAGAATTATTGTCCTTAATTTATAATACTTTGTTAATATAATAGTAAACAAAACTTAATACTAGTAGGAATAGGTTAGTATCGATAACGAAAGTTCATAACTTTAATGTTTACAAAGTTTTAATACACCAATTAAAAAGATAGTCCGAGGCAAAAGGTTAATTGAATGAGATACTGGTCATCCTCTAAAATTTTTTTTTTGAATTTTCTTTGAAGTATAAACTACATGCCCGTACCTTACTTAATTATAAGCGCGTTTCATTCAGTTAAAAGTTTTCACAAATTAAAATAATTCCTGAAACATTCAGACCTATTGATTAAGGGATTGAGAACGCCTTAAAAGGTCTGTTCTAAGATTAATTTTTATATTAGTTATCAGATACAATTTAAGTAAGTTATGTTAATTAAAAATTATTATAACAGTTGATTAATAACTTAAATAATTTCATTGAGTTTAAATTTACCTTAGGCCAGACCAACTTGGTTTTCCGTTTAACATAACATGAGATGGCTCGTAAAAGGGTGGGAAAAAAACATATTCATGTTACATAGAACTAATGCTGTAATTTTATTGGTTAATTAAATGTGTATTTATTCATATAGGTTTTAAAAAAAAATAGTGGAGAATATTTAATATTATGCGTATTGGCTCTTATAATTTTTAAAAATTGAGGGATGTTAAACAGAAAATTAAATTGATCTGGCCTTATTTGCACGAAATATTTCTTCTTTGTATTATTTGCTAATTAATTCTTAACATAATTATCATTGGCTCGCTCTCTTAAATTATGGTTTGAAATTATTTTCGTTATTTTGTGCTTAAACTGTAGTTTTGAATAGGAAAACATTTATATCATTGACTAATTTTTATAATTCTACATATAATTTCTATGATGTTTAAACAATCTGAATTCATCATTTTTAAAGACATGTCATTTAATTCTACCAGAAAATGAAAAAAAAACTTTATTTAAAAAAAGCTTACAAATTGATAATCATACATAAAGAATTTATTATATATCTAATATGTTTGAGAAATAGATAGATACAATAAGTAAAATAAATATAATAAGTTTTACTAATAAATCCAAACTTATTAAAAAATCCACTAGTTATACCAATCAACAAAAATTTTGATCTGGATTTGCAAATGCAAACATACTATAAAAACTATCCAATTTAATTGGCAATTTACATAAAATAGGAAGTTTATATAATAAAACAAACCAAATTTACTATAAAATTTTTGAAATAGTAGAATTCAATTTTTTTACAATATAATGTATTAATAGTTGAAATATAATATATATAAAAATCAATTATATGGAGTATTTGTATTTTATTAAGTGTGATACACTATTCTGATACACTTATATAATAACTCAAATTGTTACATATTAATATGCAATCAAAAAATCTATATAATACCTGAGTATATATATAACATATTTTAAAAAATTTTTATATAATTTCTTGATTTAATATTTTTTAAAAAAATTCAAATCTGTTCAATTTTTTAAAAATAATAAAAAACTAAATATTTTTAGTTTTTAAAAGTTAACTAATTAAATTAAGTATTACTATACAAGTAACTTAGTATAACAATTACAAAAATGGCTGTAACAATTTTATTTAAAGTTATTATATAAAAAAAGATTTATAGTATTGAATAAAGTACTAATTTTCTTGTATAGTATAATAATTTTAATAATATATAAATGTTAAAAATCTATAACTTTTGATCTACTAATCCAGATTAGTAATTTAACTATCAAAATGATCCTCTTATTAAATGGGTCATTTTGATATTTAAATATCTAAATTGAATTGATGGATTAAAAATTATAGATTTTTAAAGATTTATATCATATAATAATTTGATATAAAAAATTTAACTAAAATATATTTTATTTGTTTTATTATTTAAAACTATGGTATATTTATCCAAAAGCTTAGTTTTAAATAGCAATGTATCAGAAGTAATAATATTATCTATATAAAAATATAGCATTTGGTTCTTTAGTTAAAAGTTAGTAAATTTTTTAAAATTATACTTTATTAAAAGCTAAAATTTAAATTTTTAAAAAATATTTTTTTACTATATAATTTTAAAAAAATAGATTTTATATTAATTATGTTTTTATAATATTTTTAATAATATTAAAATAATATTTTAAAATATTTTTAAACAATTTATTTTAAACTATTTTTAAAATATAATAATTATGTTTTTATAATATTTTTATAATATTGAGCTTGTTAAAAATCTTTTATTAAAAGTATTATATTGGTAATTAAATCATTTAAATTGATTAATAAATATTGGAGATAATACTGAAATTCAGATAATTATAAAATCTAAATGCCCTATTAACTAATTACTCAACCTTTTACAAATTAGATGTAAAATCATCCAATTTTAGCATTATCTCTTACAATAAATTAAAATTATTTATTATTAAAGTATATAAATTACTATATATAGTCTAATCTCTCTAAATATATATTACCCAAGTATAATTTTATTTTATTTACAGAAAATAGCTTTGGTTTGCATTAGGGCTTATAAAAAATAAGTACATGTTCTATATTTTCTAAATACTAAATATTTTTGGCACAATTTGCCTGAAACTATTAATAAATTTAAATTTTTTAAATAAAGTCTTAAATATTAATTATTAATTTTAGCTATATATTTTCTAAGTAAAATATTTAATTTTAGATCTATTTTATCAACTTTTTTGCTAAAAAAATTTTTAAATATATTAAAAAAACTTTGGTATAATAAAAGTTTAAAGTATATAAGGTAAAATGGGGTATTGTGACGAATTGATAATATTCTGTCATATCACATGATCTATTAATCGAAAATGAAAATTTTTGGTATCACATGATTCATCATATTAAGCTGAATCAAATGATACAAAAATCATGTGATTCTGATCACTGGATCCCAAAATATCTTAATTCGAATTTTTATTAAAAAAATAGAAAATTTGGATACTGGGGAGTATTCTGACAATCGTGATATCTTGGGATCCAGTGATCAGAATTAAGTGAAACTTACACCATTCAATTCCCCTCATCGAGAAGAATCAAATGATATTAAAATTGTCAAATTTTAATCATAGGGTCACAATATATAACAATTCGTCATAATATCTCCTTTGTTACAATTTTATATATGTTTTACTCTTTAAACATGGATTTCTTGTGATCTATAATCAAAATTGTGCACTTCTTATAACCAATCAACTTCTCTCAATAAAAGAATCAATTCGATAAAAATTGCTTGGCTCTGACTACAAATGTATAAAAAATTTTAATTAAAAATTGAAAAAATATTAAAAAACTGCGTTAGTTCAAATATCTTGTAACTCAATAATCAGAATCGGACAAAATTTGTACCATCCGATTCCTCTTGATGAGAGGATTCTAATGGTTCAAGTTTTGTCTGATTCTAATTATGGGATCACAAGATATTGCAATTTCCCCTTCGCCACTTACTCTATTTCACTTTATATTAGAACTTTTACTATAAAACTTTTTTTAAATTTTTTAAATTTTATATGTTTTCATCTATAAAAAAATATTTACTTTAATTCAAGTCTTAAATTTTACAAGTAAATTACTAAAAGTCAATAATAAAAGTTGTAATCCTTTGTATAAACTACAATACTGTATAAGAAACTATATTTTTAAAAACAATATTTAAAGAGTTTGCCAAGATATTGTAAACTATTTTTTTAGTTAAAAAATTTATTTAAAATTTAAGAGTAGAGTGAACAATTTTTATTTTAATAGAAATTACTTAACAATATAGTAAAATCAATTTTTATATGTTTTTACTATTTAATTATACAAAATTTTCAAAGTTATACAATATAAATAACATATGATTATCACCTAATTTTAATTGAATGTTATTGTAAAAAAATTTAGTACATATTATTATTGAAATATAGATTACTATACTTTACTCTTAATATTTTATCATATAAACAATATAAACTTTTGTTTTATAATATAAATACAAATAATACAAGAATATAAGCTTTATATTCAAATATTATTGAACCAAATTTTATTTAAATATTTTAAATAATTAAAAAAATAGATCAGAGATATTTTTATAGTAATTATATAGGCAAATTTGCCTGCAAATCTTAACAAAATAAGAAATAAAAGCAGCCTTGAATAAGTTAGTAAAATTATTGCAATTAAACCCCTCTATACAAAGGTACATTATTTTTATCTAATTAATAGGTGATTATCTTTATTAATATTATAGAGAATCCAGATTTAACTAAAAGGTTTCCAAAATTAATATCTATCTGAGACCAGAAAATTACTATTGAATAGATATTTCAAC
Source organism: Gigaspora rosea (assembly GCA_003550325.1). Taxonomy (NCBI): domain Eukaryota; kingdom Fungi; phylum Glomeromycota; class Glomeromycetes; order Diversisporales; family Gigasporaceae; genus Gigaspora; species Gigaspora rosea. The sequence goes on along the minus strand of QKWP01000013.1, from coordinate 41,943 downwards.
TAGAAATTTGCTACTTTTGTAATAAGATGGGTTACATAAAGAAGAATTGCAAATAATTTAAAGAAGTAATAGAGTTGAAAAAGCATTACAAGATACATAGTGATGCATTCACTCAAAATTAAGATAGTGATCATAAAGTAGAAGCAGAAAGTATAGATTTCAATTTTTAAAACAATGCCAAGTCTGGAGATACTCTGCATAAGCTTAAAAATTTTAACAATAAAATCTCTACTTGCAAAAAAATGTTAATATACTTGAAGAACAAGAGGAAGAAGATATACTTATAGAGTTATTGAAAGAGGAACAAACTACTTTAATAATAGACCTTTTGTTAAAGAAACAACTCTAAAATTGCTACAAGTAATATGAATTCTGAAACCTTACCTTTACAAAAAGAAGTTCCAGATGATAGTTTCTTAACAATTAACAGGAAAAAGAAAAAGAAAGAAATTAAAACAACCACAAAAAACAATAGGGCAAATCTATATAAAAAGATTATAATGCTTTATAATAAATCTAGTAACAATAATAACCAAAGCATAAATTAAAATTGCTATTCTAAATGTAAAAGGTTTAAACAATAATAAGTAATTTAAAAAACAATATCTATAATAAAATTATATAAGCAAAATATTGTAATGCTACAAGAAACAAATCTAAAACAATAAGTATACCAATATAGTATAGTTCGATTTACCTCCTAAGTTGTAACAAAAGGTATAGAGTTTGAATTCTACTAGAGATACTTTTCAAAAATTTATATCTGTTTTACAGTAACTTAGAATTTGAGTCACTCAAATAATAGATCTGTAACTATATTATACCAACTCATATTGGGAGCTTTGGTGTTCATATTGCATATAAAAGAATGCAAACTGGCTACATGGGTAGTGCAAATCTAAAATAAGACCACAGCATATAGATTCTGGAGGGTACAATGTATAACAATAGAATCCATGCTTAGCAAACCCCAAGCAAAGAAGTAGCCAGACCTTTAATAGTATTTGAACAGAAATTAGATAGGAACTGGTCAGTAGTGGACTAACTGAAAGTTAGTATTCCGAAGTTCAGTTCAGTTCAATAGAGGTTCAGGTTCAGGTTCAATGAACCTGAACCTGAACCTGCTCTAAAAGTTCAATACTGAACTGAACCTGAACTTAAAATTATTGAACATGAACCTGAACCTGAACTTAAAAAAAGTTCAGTTCAGGTTCAGTTCAAGGTTCATGAACATGTTCAGGTTCATAATATATGCACATGTTTACCTAAATCACAAAGTTAGAATCAATTAGTAAAATTTAGAAAATCATAGAAATTTGTATAATTTTATTAATAAAATTATACAAATTTCTATGATTCTCTAAATTTTACTAATTGATCATAACTTCTTGAACTAAGTAAACTTGTTAAGCACCAAAAAAACCATCAAATCGGCATATTTTATTTTACTTTTCTTAAAATTTGAAGAAAAGATGCTTAATTTTGGAAATTTTCATCAAAAATTCAAAATTAAGCATCTTTGACGCAAATTTTAAGGAAAATAAAATAAAATATACCGATATGATGTATTTTTTGGTGCTAAACAAGTTTACTTAGATCAAGAAGTTATGATCAATTAGTAAAATTTAGAGAATCATAGAAATTTGTATAATTTTATTAATAAAATTATACAAATTTCTATGATTCTCTAAATTTTACTAATTGATCATAACTTCTTGATCTAAGTAAACTTGTTTAGCACCAAAAAATACATCATATCGGTATATTTTATTTTATTTTCCTTAAAATTTGCGTTAAAGATGCTTAATTTTGAATTTTTGATGAAAATTTCCAAAATTAAGCATCTTTTCTTCAAATTTTAAGAAAAGTAAAATAAAATATGCCGATTTGATGTATTTTATGGCGCTTAACAAGTTTACTTAGTGAAAGAATTAAGATAAATTAGTAAAATTTAGAGAATCATAGCATTTTGTATAATTTTATTAATAAAATTATACAAATTTCTATGATTCTCTAAATTTTACTAATTCATCATAATTTATTGCACTAAGTAAACTTGTTAAGCACCAAAAAGTACATCAAATCTGCATATTTTATTTTACTTTTCTTAAAATTTGAAGAAAAGATGCTTAATTTTGGAAATTTTCATCAAAAATTCAAAATTCAGCATCTTTGATGCAAATTTTAAGGAAAATAAAATAAAATATACCATTTTGATGTATTTTTTGATGCTTAACAAGTTTACTTAGATCAAGTAGATCAAGAAGTTATTATCAATTAGTAAAATTTAGAGAATCATAGAATTTTGTATAATTTTATTAATAAAATTATACAAAATGCTATGATTCTCTAAATTTTACTAACTGATTTATACTTCTCACTCTAAGTAAACTTGTTCAGTATCAAAAAATACACATAGTTTTATTCAGACTTAAACTAATTTGCAAAATTTGGACTAGTCTGACCAAACTTATGATTGAGTTTGAGTTTAGTATAAAGTTTTAATAATAAAATTGAGTTTGAGTCTGGTCTGGACCAGACCAAACCCGGACCCAAAACTAGAATCACTAGTTCATACGAACACCAGACTGAACCTGAACATGTTCATGAACTTATGAACTGAACCTGAACTGAACCTGAACCAGCTCTAAAAGTTCAATACTGAACCTGAACCTGAACATGTTTTAAAAAATGTTCAGGTTCAGGTTCAATACTGAACCTGAACCTGAACCTGAACTTGACCTAAGTTCAGTTCAGTTCAGGTTCATAGGAACACTACTGAAAGTGGACTAACCAGAAGCAAACTTATAACAAGAGGGTTTATGGCAAACTCTACTAACCAGATCACTAGAGTTATACTAGAGGAAAAGATATGTAATTTAGAAACATGTACCAAGAAAAGAGAGACCATAGCACTTACCAGACAGGCAAACTTCCAGGTTCTTGGATTGGAAGTAGAATTGCAACTAGAGAAAAAAAAGTGACTAGGTAAGAAAAGCATTCTAGAGAAAAAAAACTGGAAGAAGAATAAGAAAAGTGCCAGAGTTTGATGAAATTTGCAAAGCAAAAGTAACAGTAGCAGTTCAAGATAATACCTGATTGTAAATATAAGCCTTAGTGAATGTATAAATTACTGAAGTGTAGGTGATATCTGTGTAGAATAGAAAAACACTCTACCAAGTTTTACTAAGAATAAACTAGTTCTAAAATACCAGAACTGTGTTCTGGTAATACAAAATAAACTGGCAAGAGGCAAGAATCAGAGGGTTTAAATAGGTATTACTAGTATGTGGGTTGCAGATATGTAGCTAGTGTAGAGCCTTTAGGTAGCTACTTAAATAGGCAACCAAAAGTTGCAGGTGTGGCTAGTTGTACTCTTGTCAATATATAAATATTGATAGTTCTTATGTGGGACACCAAGGTTCATAAATCTTGAATAAAAGCCAAGATCCCACTTTGAAACCAAAAAAAAACAAATCTAAAAGATATTAATAAGAAAAATTTTATTAAATAGCAATGAATATATTATTCATACTGGACTTCCAGAATAGTGATTTTAAGGGTAGAGGGTACGTAAATCATTTTTATATAGTTTTTATATGGTATTTGAAATTTTCATATAAAATTGACATATGCTACTAATAAAACTTTTTTAAATCACAACTAATTTTTATTAAAATTTTACAAAATATAAATAAACCAATTTATCTATTATGGTAAAATTTTGAACTATTATTATATTTTAAAAAAATATACTTGTATATATCATATAGTTTTTCTGGGTTGGCCAAAAATTTTCTGGGTGGCACAAATTTGCTAATGCTGATTGGTCAATTTACGTAAATTTATAAGTTAGTTTTATTACTAAATTTTAATACCCAATCTTTAAAATTTCATATCTTACTGAGTTTTTGACCAATTTTAATGATTTTACTATCATTAGAATCTGAAAACCTGCTCTACAAACTTGGCTTAAAATATGATTAGTTTATTTATTATAATTTTTCATAAAATTAAATATAAAAAAATTACCATTAAGTTTATATATAATTTTAAAATAGTACCCTCTACCCTTAATATACAACAAGAATATCAAGTTTGAAGAGATACAAGAATGAAATGATGTTATAGTCTTTTTTATATACAAACATAAAGCTTTATGCAGTCTCTACCACATATGGAAGATTGATACAACTTTTTCAAAATTGGTCACCCAGTATAGATATAAATAGATAAATGTAATTACTAGGAACTTCAACACAACAATAAACATGAAGGAGAATAAAGTGAGCCAATTTGTTTTATATAGTGATCCTACAAGAGAAATATTAAAAAAAAAGATAAGAGGCTTTTCAGATATCTCAGAAATTATAGAAAGAAAACCATTCCTTACTTACTTCCAGAAAACACAAAGCTAGTGATACAAAAGGCCTATAGGTTAGGGTTAGGGTCAGTTTTCATTATGTTACGCTTTTGGAGGGGGGTTTCAAACTGGTTTAATATAAATGCAAATCGGACCACAATGTCATGTAAAAATATAACCAATCAAAGAACAGTATTTGTTCACATCGTTATACTCCTCAGATAACCATACACCATGTGTCTTGTGACGACAGTCAGATACATATATAGCTTTTTCGTGACCTGTTGAGAGGATAGTGTTAAAAAAGAAGAAAAAGAGAAATTCGACCTAAAAAGCTGCGCAAGTTGCAGAAGAATAACCCGATTGAGTGATTATACGAACCGATTTTTAGCAAGTATAACTATGCCCAACAAAGATTATGAAAATAGCATGTTCATATTGAATTTTTGCATTACGAAATCATTTAACAATCACACAATGCGACAACAATCAGGTGATGAACGACGATCTTACTCTCATATTAATAGTTAATGGTATGGTTGTAAAATCTTTTCAGCATTCCATTAACAGGATATTGAAATTTGTGATTATTGCGACCTTTCGAATATTATGATTGTTAAATCTGACTAATGTCGTAACGTGACATTATTTTTACATGTCACGTGCCATCGTACTGGTCCTGCGACTAACGCCTGAATTGTTGAAGTTCGTGCTTTCCTTACCTGGGGCATGGTCTTTGCGCAGCATCACATGTCGCCAGCTTCCTTATTAAATGTATAAATATGATAATTACAGTTTAAATGCTTAAACCAAATATGAGAGAATTCATGCAGAAAAAGTTTATCAATATACATAAAAAATTCTACCAAATGAGTATAGGTAGAGTGGATTTAGATTATACTGCATTTGATCAAAAAGAAAAAAAACATATACAACAATCGAATACTAAGAATTCAAGAATGAATATAACCCTTATTGATACCTTCTTTAATTTCCTCTGGGGTTAAACTATTTATGATTCCAATATCACCTTGAAAGACTAAATTATCACCACTATTAAATTTAATAATTGCCTTTAAACGGTGCACTATATGAATATGTTGGAGCGTTCTTGTATCAATGTTTGCAGGTGTAAATTTAGTGTGATGCTTTGAGGGTATACGCATTCCAGCTTCAAAAGTATATTTGCTTCCTGAAGGATGTGGCAAAATAGAAAGTTTCTTCTTATCAATTATAACGCCAGTAGATTCGAGTTTATTACCAGCTACAATGTCATTATTATTCATAACATATTGTAATTCGAGTAGATGAAGTTTGACTTCTTTAATATTTATTTCTGTTATGTTTTGTTTTAAAGAGGTTAGGTTTATAAACATTGAAATTTTATCACCCATATTCCACCTAATTGAAATTAAAAGTGATCAATATCAAAAGGCAATTTGCTATTTAAACAACAATAAAAGAGATAAATACAAGAATTTTTTTAACTCGCAGTCTACAATAATATCACCAACTTTATATACTTCTGTTGATTTATCTTGGTCAGGATTTTTCATCACGATTGGTTGTTCCAAGAATTCAACTGGCAAACACCATCGATTAATATGACATTTTACCGAAACAATTTTTTCAACATTCTTATCGGATATTATGGTTGCTTTTAGAGTGTAATTTATGCTTGCATTCATGGTATTATCGACTTCGAACGAGCCTGGAAGATCATCCTCAAGTTTAATGTTAAATTTTAGAGTCAAGTTTGTGATACGCTTAAAATCTGAATGCTCCCAAGCATCGTAGGTATATTGACAGAAACATCGACTAAAGCTTTTATGAAGTCGGTAAAAAATACTTTCATACAAAGCATATTCTTGGCCAACAAGAGAAATTTCAACTTTTTTTAAATGTAAAGGTTCACTTGCGGGATAACAAAGATGAAAATTTCCAGTTATGTAAGATGGACCAATACCAAGATAACCTTTCAAAAGTCAATAATAATCAAGAAATGATTACATTTTAAGGATTAAGGTGCCTTCGCGGATTCGCCTTACTTTACCAACAGCTCATTTAACCAACATCACAACAAATGACAACTATTAAAATGTATACCTACAACTAATCAAATGCTGACTCTAATAATGACTGTTGGTGAAGTGAGCAGCACCGATCCACGTATGAGCTGTTAGATGTTACTAACCATGTTGGAAGGTTTCGGCCTCTTTCGATGAATAAGTGAAAAATGCATGCTTATGATATTCTATATATGATGTTCTTGGAGGTCCATTCAAAATATGTTTCTCCTCGTCGTTCATAATGTGAAAATTGGTAGAAAATAAAAATGTTAATGATAAAAACACATATAACGCCAATAATTCATTTCAAGGTTAAATACCAATCAAACATCTTCCAATATAACCTTGTTTAGTATGCAATAAGTGCATCATACAAAAATATTAAAGGATGGCCGTAATGTTTTGTACAAAAAAAAACCAATTTTTTTGTAATATGAATACGTATTTGGATTTGGGTCAAAACCCCCGGTATAATTATAGCCTAATGTGGACTAATCGAAATTTTGACACTGGGATTTTATTTGTTGGGATTTAGACCAAAATTCGAATATTCTTATATTTTAAGCGTTGGAAATTCGAGAATTATTTTTAAAAAATAAAATTTTAAATGTCTCAAGAATTTCTCGCAAATTGACAACTTCTGAACCTTACCTAAGCAATATACTTCGAATTAAAGTTTAAAGTTTTGGGAACCAAGTTTACTTAGCGTAATCTATGTCAGTTATGCACGTACTTATCAGCCAGATCCTTCATTAAATTGATTCAATCATGAAACTATTTTGTATTAGAGTGAGCCAAAGAAAACTGTGAATCCTAAATTTGCAATTATTAACTTTGCTTGATGGATGAAAAGTCCCTGAAAAAACCTTTTCGATAATCAATATTTTGGTTATTATTTTAAAGGCAATTATGTCGGCATATTGTAAATATATATATTAGTGGCGGAGATAGTAAAAAAAGGTCCTGTGTAAAGGCTTTTCACCCATTTGGTATAACAAACAAATTAACCGAATGTATCTCTTAGTCAAATTTTATTCTGCCTAAAAATACGGACATAATGTCATAAAGTGTCATAATTGTATAAGTTATAACAAAGCTTACACAATTATGACAAGTTATAGAATTATACCTGTGTATCCAGACCTGACTAGGTATATGTTGTAGAAACTATTTCAGCTCAGCTGATAGTATTTCGACACTGATTTTTAATATGAGATTACTGAGACCTTCATATCAAAATTAGGGATAGCAAAAATCATGATTTAAATCAAATTTTGTGATTCGCAAATGATTTATAACATTGACTTTTATTTAGGGATTGGGACGTTTAACCGTTTGAAATTGCTCTATAGTTCCGGGCAGAATTATGTTAGTCGTAGGCCGGAGTTATTTTAATGCCGGCCAAATTGAACGGTTAAACGGTTAAACGATTAAACGATTAAGAAAAATTTTAGGCGGTTTCAATCCCTACTTTATATTCAAATTCTGACGACTTGGAATGCGACTTTCAGATCCACAGATCTCCGATGTTTACTTGACATAGTGTTTTAACAAAGGTTACCAAATCGCAATAATAAATGATTTAAATCGCTTTAAATTGACTTAAAATAAAAATCTGCGATTTATATCATCGTGATTGAAATCATATGCTATCTCAAATAGTATGTCTAATTTCAAAGTTTACTTTAAATTTCATATTTCCCTCGCACCTGGTTTGCGCAACTGCGTCGCGCAGCTACTTATTTAACAATCATATACATGTCACTACAGGGGGACTAGACTACGTAAACACCAATACGAGATGATTTCGTAACTACAATAAGATAATCACAAGCAGTGTTTAAAATTTGATGTTCTCATGTTCTCATGAGAACACTAAATTTTTNATATTTTTTCCAAAACTCATCAGGTTCTTCAAGGGCTAAGTCACTTGTACACAGTGTTTAAAATTTGATGTTCTCATGTTCTCATGAGAACACTAAATTTTTTTTAAGAACATTAATTATTTGAGAACATTTTGTACTGATAAAATGTTCTCAAACTATTATTAGTATTAGTTTTTTTTTTTACATATTTGAAGAAAAGATTTATAGTTGCAAAAGGTTAAATAAGTATATCACATGATCAATTCAACCAATTTAAATGTTCTAAGTACTATTAAAATCAGGAAGCCTTTGTCTATAACTTTGCTTAAAAGTCCAAGATAGGTTTATACAATAAAAATATATGCATATTTAAAAAATAAAATTCTATATAATGAGAACATTAAAAATTTTTTGAGAACATTAATATTCTAAATTTAGTTCATTTGAGAACATAATTTTGAATTTGAATTTTAAACACTGATCACAAGTATGATATAAAGTCCGTAAGTCGAATTGCCAGTACCTAAATGCCCAATCATCTTCACGTTTTTAACCCCCAAAATTGCTGAGTTATGTCGACACATAAAAAGACCGAAGATTATTAATATTTAGATACGTCGGACTTTTGAGGTAGTACAAGAGCGTGATTTTCAAAGAACCCCAAAAGTGAGGAAAGAAATAAAAAGATAGAAAGACCGTGTGCTAAAAAGAATAACATTTTCCGAAGAACATCGAACGAAACGATTTAGTCTTCTTATGATTCCATGTATCCTTAGATTATAATTTGCTGAGAAAATGCAATTTTGCCCACAAAACGGTGTAAAAGATACATTTCAGAAACAGGAAATATTACGTTGAATTTTATGATTGGCGTTGTGGTTTAATATAGTAGATTTCTTTTAGTTATTATATCAATTTGTTTGTATGTACGTACGTACATATTTAAATTTGCATACAGGCAGTGGTGAATATTTTGGTTATTCAAGGGTCATGGTTTCCCATGTATCATTGGCCACTTCTTACATTATCCCCGAAAATAACATCCTGCCACATAAGTACCTCTCCTCATCAATGAGATTGCTGGATTCGTAAATAGACACGGTATTATTCAATTTTAAAAGGGTGACATCGAAAAAAAAACGAAACTTCAGTCATATAAATTCTATATGATCGATGCTCCATTTTTCGTTGACGTTACTCAAATAAAGTTCTCAAATAAGACCCGAGTATTGTAAGAAATGATCTACGGTAACTTTAACAGATATTCATTTTTTCGATTATTTGTGCATCGCATTATTCATGCTTTGCATTTAGGTAACTTCTGGAATAACTTTTAGCATGATGATTTGCAGATATAAGCCGACCCATCTTTGTAATAGATTGTTCTTCATTCCTTAATTAAGCTATGATAAAAAATGACGCGATGTGATGAATAAATAAATACCCCCGTATTAAAAGTTGTGTAAATGTTAATGAGGGATATCATGAGATTGAACACTGAAAAATAATGCTCTACATTAGTATAGTAAAGAAAATAAATAATATTCACGAGTTGTAATTGGTGCTCATTTAAATCATCTTTCACATAGTTTTTCCATGTATCTTTATGAGAATCCATTCAAATGCATCAATGGAACTGCGGATGTTATTCATGTATAAAATTTGACACGATTGAATTCAATGTTAGTTTCTTGGTAGTCCTCTCATATAAACAAAGATTTTTGCGTGACTTTATGAACCGTGGGTAAGCTTCTAATACATCGTATTGTAACCCATATTTTAATAAATGCGTTACTGTGCGTTCTGCATGAATGATATTTAGCATTATTTAGAATTAGGGTTAGCATTATTGAGTCTTGATATTTTATATTTAGTAATTAGTATTAAAATTGGTTATAATATTATTGGATACAAAATTATATTATAGATATACTGCAACCCGTATAATTGAATGCCTACAAGTCAACTGTCAAGCTAGTTTATTGCATTAGGCTCACTTTCCAGAAATCAACAGTGACAACCTATCATCCGGCTTTTAATTTATTCCAAAACTACATACTTATAAAAAAGTGGAATTCTTATTTCTGAACAACTTCAATTAATTAATCATTGCGCGAATTTACGAAATACTCCAAATTTGACTATTAATGTGTAAATACGATTTTGACTGAAACAATCAATATCCCCTGGTTAGGATGCATCATTATAATATAGACGCATAATCAATCTAGACCAGAGGCTTAAAAAAGTTTTCGAGATTTAACATTGATTAATTAACAGGTGTTACTGCTTCATTATCTAAAGTAGCGCTTAGCTAAAATTAAGCCCCTGAAATTAGATCTTCATGCATGCATTAAGTCGTAATTTTAGCCAGGTCGCTATATTAGATAAATTGCTACTTTTATCAGATGGGAGAAACGACATATAGTAAATACCGACCATCTAAAATGTCGTTTTTGATCTATTCATTTAAAGTAATGCATTAACAAATACAGTAGCCAATGGAATTTTCTTATTTTACTATTGTTCTTTGTCGCAATAATTATGCATCAAAGAACGACAGCCCAGATGAGAAAGCGATCGACGATCAATAGTGCCGGATTTAGTCAGGGTATATAAGCCAAAAATATATAGACATATAAGGATTTATAGATAAAGCAATGGGTGGTATATGTACGAAGTAATAATAATGTAATCAGATAGGACTGTTTATCTAAAGTAGCGATTTATCTAAACTAGCTACTTTATATATAATCACGAATGCAAAAATACTGTAGATGAGGGCGAGTTATGTATGAGAAGTCGATTATTTCTAAATGTTGCCTTCGGTTTTTAATTGCCCACTAACTTTTATTGTATAGAATCGAGTTCTGAAGACTTTATTGAATGTCAAATGCCAAGAATTTGTATTCAACTTTCTAGAGTACAAGACAATTACCAACTTAACTAAAGCGATAGTAAATAAACACCTTTACGAGTACATGTATCATGCCAACAACGGAATACCTTCATCCTGTATCTCTAATTTTGCATTCTCAAAACCCAACGCCCCAAGCTTCATTGACAATAATGTCCAACAACGCATTTCTTTAATGATATCTCTCCCCACCATTCCTTAATTCAGGCAATTCATTGATATCCATATATCATCTTCGCGTCATACTGAAACTCGCGACGTAAAATCCTAATAGGAGTACCACCTTGCAATACCAATAAATGCAGTCAGTGATAAATATGGAAATTGGTAAGTGTATAGATAAAACAGTAATAGTATATAACCGGAATAAGTGATACAAGATACATAGCGTATAATGAAACTATTCAAAAATTGAAAATATAACAAAATTGAAAATATAACAAAATTAAGTCCTACAAAAGTCACCACGTGCATAGTAACACAAATTAATTTGGTAACTAAATTTAAATTTAGGGACCAGACCCTTGGGTCAATAGTATAATAGTTACTGAAGGTTAGCCACAAGCCTCCTGGGATGCACACTAAAACAAAAAGTATACATCAGATGAAATTTTGGTTGAAATTAAGGACGCTACAAAGAAGAATACTTCCGTTCAAATTCCGGTCGAAACCTAGGACGTTCCAGAAAAGGAAACTTCATGATCTTTTCATTTATTGTAAACAACTACGTATAATAAAAATCATTGTACTGTAATTAATATAAATTCGTAATGTAGGGGACCTTGTAGAGGTCCCATTAAGTAGAATGATAACAATTCGTGCAAGTGTGTAACATTTTTACTAAAAATTGTAGATAATCGTTATGCAATCAGAAGGCAGGGCCGATAATTTTGCATCAATTGAAAAAAAGATTCAGTGGATGACTGAATAAATCTCAACGGAAATATCCATTGGGCTTTATTGTCTTCTTGGAACTCTGTCAGAATGTTACCGTTTGCATAAATCATAGTTTATTAATTTATAATAAATATTCTATATAATGCAATTACTAAATTTTTTCTTGCACTTTAATTATTTCACATCGAAAATGTCGAAAAACATTAGCTTAAATGAATTTACTCGACTCTTTAACCTACTTAATAACCAACTGAAGTTCACCGATTGTCAGAAATCAGCTAATATAAATGATCCAGACAGAATATTCTGGCTTGGTTATTGTTATGAACATGGAATTGGAATCGAAAAGGATATGAATAAAGCATTCGTTTATTATCAAAAATCGGCAGAGATGAAACATCCTAGAGGATTATATCAAGTTGCCCATTTTTATTATTTAGGAATTGGGGTTGAAGTAAATAAAGACAAAGCATTTATGTATTATTTGAAATCGGCCGAGGCTGGTAACGCTGTGGGGATTTTTAAAACTGCCGTTTGTTACTATTTCGGAATCGGTGTGAAAAAGAATAAAGGCAAATACTTTAAGTGGCTTAACAAGTAAATTATTTGTTAATCTTTTATTAGCATATTTCGGTTTTATATTTTGAAATAGATATTCTTAAACCTAATTAATTTTTAATTCTTTAGAGAGTAAGATAATGTCAATTATCGTAAGCATAAAATTCTAATAGCATGACTCAAAATATTTTATTCACATTAATTTAGTCCGTAAGTATAAAGAACATTTATCAATCTAAGTATTTAAAAGAAGCTATCCTAGTTTGTGAATATTTACTATTTAATTCTATATTATTCACGTTAATTTAGCCTGTGAGTTTAATGAATATTTATTAATCTAAGCATTTAAATAACCTATTCAAATTCATGAAAATTTACTACTTAATTCATTTATTCTTTAATTTAGGGAGTGAGTTTACGAGCATCTATTAATCTAAGTATTTACTGCGCTTCTCAAATTGCTGTGATCTGGCAAATATATGATTTGCTAAAAATTATTGATCCATCGGTAATTAATTTTTATCATATTTTATCTGTGCTTTCAGGAGAAGTATCTCGATAACCACTTGATTAATTTATAAGTTTAACACTGTTCCTAATTCTATTAATCTGTAGAATTTGAAAAATAGTTTCGGACATTGAAAATAAACTGGTAATATTAAGATTTCTTCGTTCAAAATAGGTGGGTTAGTGGTGCTAGAAAAATTTCGCGGTCTCGTGATCTCCGACCTTTTCCGACCCTTTCAAAATATAATCCGAAATTAAGACAGATTAAATAGTGATAGCATTTAAGGTCCATGTTAAATCATTGTATTGATCTTATATTATAAGATCAATATAATGATTTAACATGGACCTTAAATGCTATCACTATTTAATCTGTCTTAATTTCGGATTATATTTTGAAAGGGTCGGAAAAGGTCGGAGATCACGAGACCGCGAAATTTTTCTATACAAATCGAAATCGATAAAGTCGATTAGTGACAAAGTTGACAACTAATTGTATATTAAAATCGAATAAAAATCGAACAAAAATCGAATAAAAATCGAATAATCGAAAAGTTGACAACTAATCGATTGCAAAATTTTTTGGCAATTTGTATCACTACTGGCAACCCACCTTTCAAAATTTATGGTATAGTTAAAAAACAAAAATGCTTATTGTTTGATCAGGAACTAATATTTAATAACCATTATAATGGAAAATTAGTACTCGACGGCAATTTGCAAAAGAAAAATTTTGTAGACTGTTGCGTCAGTCAATCAGATGATCACAGTAATTTGAAAAGCGCAAATCGGCCATACAAATCTATAAATATTTATCATTGAAATTCATTTTATTTAGCGAGTGAGTAAAATTTACAAAAGTATTTAAATAAATATTAAAGTTTGTGAATATTTACTACTCATTTGATTATTCGCGTTAATTTAGCATGTAAGTAGAGTCATTTATTAATCAAAACTTTTATAAATAAATATCAAGTTCATAAATACTTACTATTTTAATTTCGTGCTAATTTAGGAAGTAACTATTTATTAATCAAAGTATTTAAAATAAGCTATCCATGTTTATGTATATTTACGATTTAATTTTATTTCTCGCGTTAATTTTAGTTTGTGAGTATAAAGCACATTTGTTAATCAAAGTATTTAATATAAGTTTTTCAAGTTTATAAATATTTACTAATTAAATTTATTTTATTCACGCTGATTAGCGAGTGAGTATATGAATATTATACTCTAAATATTAAATATTGCTCTTCAATTTATGAATATTATTTTATTTTATTTGCGTTAATTTAGAAAGTGAGTATGAAGAACATTTATTAATTTACTTTGCAATAATTCTTAGATTTTTGCGATAGCGATAAAATATTATAGATCTAGTATAAATCATTAATAATATAGGTCGCTAAGGGGAAATTTTCATGGTAAGTCGCCAATTTAGTTTTTTTTACTATTGATGAGGTTTTTGATGAAATACGAAAAATTAGTAGTTTCCGTATTTCATCAAAAAACTTCGTTAATATTAGTAAAAAACTAAATTACGATTTACTATGAAAATTTCTTTTTAGCAATCTATATTATTAATAATTTACGCTAGATTTAGAATATTTTTCGCTATCGCAAAAATGTAAGATTTTTGCCAAGTAAGTATTTAAAATATGCTATTCAATTGCATGAACATTCACTATTTAATTCTAGAATGTGAGTATAGAGAATATTTATTAATTTAAGTATTAAAACAGGCATTCAATGTTGCAAATAGTTACTTATTATTTTTATTTTTATTCGTGTTAATTTAGGAAGTAAATATAAATATTTATTAAACTAGGTATTTAATGTGAGTTCATAATACTTACCATTTAATTTCCTTTTATTTAGGAAGTGAGTGAAGAACATTTAATTAATCTAAGTATTTAAAATAAGGTACCAAGTTCTTGGATAATTATTTAATTTCATTTTATTCGATTAATTAGGGAGTGAGTATAGAATATTTATTACTCTAAATTTTTAAAATAAGCTATTTAAGTTCATGAATATTTACTATTTAACTTCATTTTATTCGTGTAAATTTAGAAAGTAAATATAAAAAATATTTTTAATCTTAAAATAAGCTATTCAAGTTTACTAATATTTATTGAATTTCATTTTATTCGCGTTAATTTAGGAGGTGAGAGTAAAGATAATTTATAAGTTATTTATGTTCATAAATACTTACTATTTAATTTTATTTTATTCGAGTTATCTAGGCAGTGAGTATAAATAATATGAGATTATCTAAGTATTTAAATAGGCCATTCAATTCATGAATATTTACTATTTAAATTTTATTCTAGATGGTTAGTATAAAGAACATCTATTGCCGTAAAACTCGGAAAAAATAAGCACTACATCCACTACCTATTGCTTTCAATCTCAGAATAACATAACTTGAGTAAAAAATTTATAACTATTTCTATTGACCTGAGATTAAAAAAATGGGATAGAGAGTATGGTTCTTATTTTTCGAGTTTTCGGCAATCTCTAAGTATTTAAAAAAAAAACATTCAATTCATGAATATTTACCTTTAAATTTAATTTTATTCCGTTAATTTAGGAAGTAAGTATAAAGAAAATAAAATATATAACATTAAAATATGCTATTCAAGTTTTAAATATTTACTATTTGATTTCATTTTATCCACATTTAGAAAGTAAGCATAAAGAACATTTATTGTTTCAAGTATTTAAAATATGATATTCTTAAATTCATGAATATTTATTATTTAACTTCATATTATTGCTTTAATTTAGACGGTAAATATAAAAAACATTTATTAATCTAAATTTTTAAATAGGTTATTCAATTAATGAATATTTGTGATTTAATTTATTTTATACAAATTAATTTAGAAAGTAAGCAAAAAGAACATTTATTAATCTAATTATTTAAATAAGCTATTCCAGTTTGTTAATTTTTACTATATAATTTTCATTTTATTCATGTTAATTTAGTCAGTAAGTGTAAAGAACATTTGTTACTCCAAGTAACTAAAAATAAAATATTCAAGTTCATGAAGATTTATTCTTTAATTTCGTTTGATTCTCGTTAATTAGAAGGTAAATATCAAGGGCGTTTGTAAGTTACTTAAGCTCATGAACATTTATTAATTTTATTCTCGTTAATTTAGAGAGTTAGTATAAAAATCATAAAATTAATCAAAGTTTTCAAAATGGCTATTCAAGTTCATGAATATTTATTAATTAATTTATTCTAGAAAGTGAGTATAAAGAATATTTAATAATATAATTATTAAAATGCTATTCATGTCATGGATACTTACTATTAAATTTATTCAATTTGTGATTTAGTTTGTAAGTGTGAAGACAATTTATTCGTCTAAATATTTAAAATAAGCAATTTATATTTATTATTATTCTTTTTAATTATTCATTTAGAAAGTGAGTATAAAACATTTATTAATCTAAGTTTTAAAATGAATTATTCAAGTTTATAAATATTTACTATTATTAATTTTATCTTAGATTGTGAGTACTATATAAAAACATTATTGATTTAAATATTTCATAATTATTATTATATAATTTCATTTATTCATGATAATTTAGGAAGTGAGTATAAGTAACTTTTGAGTGCCACAAAATGAAAATCTTGAATACTTAGTTTTCGAAAATTCTTATAAGCCCAGATTCTGAAAATGAAATTACGAAAAATCAGCAATTCCAGATTTTTTGCTTTGCGGCACTCATTAATTAATCTAAAAATTTAATAAACCATTCATATTTACTATTTAATTTCTTTTTTTTTAATTCATGTTAATATAGAATGTAAGCATAAAGAACTTTGAAATTTAGCGTTATAATAAGCTATTTAATTTCATGGATACTTACTATTGAATTTTTTTTTATTCATGTTAATTTAGTTTGTGAGTATAAAGAACATTTACTAAACAAGTACCTATATAAAATAATCAATTAAAGCTCATAATTTAATTTCATTTTATTTAGCGAGTGAGTATAAGGGACATTAAATATTAGTACAGAAATATTTAAATATTTAACTTTTACTTTATTCGCGTTAATTTAGGAGGTGAGTGTAGCAACTTTAAAATAAATTATTCAGGTTCATGAAAATTCATTCATTAATTCATTTTATTCGCGTTAATTTAGTATGTGAGTGTTAAAAATCTTTTTATACATATATTTAATAATTGATTCAAATCAATAAATATTTACTATTTATTGCATTAATTTAGTGCGTGAGTATAAAGAACAATTATTATTCAAATTTATACATATTCACTATTTAATTTCATTGATTCGCGTTAATTTAGGATGTGAGTATAAAGAACATTTATTTATCCAAATTTAAAATAAGCTATTCAAATTTATTAATATTTACTACTATCTTTAATTTTATTTTGCTCTATTTAGTCGGTGAGTACAAAATTTAAACTTAAAGTGGCACAAATAAGATAAAAATAACCAAATTAAATCTATTACAACTGGTAAAGAAATTCTAAGTATGGAAAATGCGCAAATTGTAATGAAGATAATACAAGTGAAGCATGGTGTTTCACCTGCGATCCAGATTTGGCGATTCGAGAATGGACAAGTGAAAATAAATATGTTGATAATTTCATGAAAGATTTTCAACTTAGATCTACTCATTACGAATGTATGATTGAATGGATTTCATTTGATAGATTAGATGATATTAACATAATTGGCCAAGGAGGATTTAGCACAGTATACTCTGCAACTTGGTTAGACGGTGTGCGAAAGATTGAAAAAGTTAAAAAAAATGATGGAAACGATGTTGATATTGAAGAATATGTAAGATCGCGTGGTCCACCTTGTACCGTTGCACTCAAGACTTTGCTTGGCCCTAAAGAAAACCCTCATTTTTTTTTAAAAGAAGTAAGATTATTATTAACTTTATCGTTTACTAAACACATAATCGAACTAATTCATTTATGTAATTTATTTAGTTTGAATGTTTCATAAAATGTGGATATTGGGGTAGTGGACTTAAATTATATGGATTAACTCAAAACCCAAATACAAATGAATACATGATAGCTTTTCAATACGCAGAAAATGGTAGCCTTTACAATTTTTTAAGAAGCAATTTTCATGTTCTTTCCTGGAAGACTAAGTTAAAATTGATGATAGATATATCACTTGAATTACGTAATGTTCATTTTGCAGGATATATTCACGCAGACCTTCACAGTGGTAATGTTTTACAAGATGGAGGAATTAATAAAAATTTGCGATCTTATGTCTCAGATCTAGGATTATCTAAAAAGTATAATACTAATGAATCAAAAGGCGGTATTTACGGAGTCTTGCCTTATATTGCTCCAGAAGTTTTATCAGGTCAAAGGTTTACAAAAGCTGCTGATATTTATGGTTTTGGAGTCATCATGTCCGAGATGTCGACCGGACAGAGACCTTTTGATGGTCGTCCATTTAATCTTAATCTTTCAATAGATATATGCAGAGGATTGCGGCCCGGATTTGCTCCTGGGACTCCTGATCCCTATATTGAATTAGCTAAACAATGTATGGACTCAGATCCAAAAAAACGGCCTGTTGCTTATGATATTTGGATAAAACTTAAGGAATGGGATAACTGTATGGAAAGTTCGGATGAGGCAGATGAAATCAAAAAGAAATTCTTAGATGCTGATGAAATAAGCAAAGAATTGCCAATTATTCCACCAAAACACCCTGATTCTATGTATACCAGTAAAATAATTGACACTCAGATAATATCAAGCGCATTAATCAAAGGTATTTATTTTTAAACTTATTCTATATAATTTATTTATTTCTTTGAAAACTAATTATTTTATATTAGGAATTATACCAAGTGAAACTCTTAATTCTGTTCAAATTCCTTTTGTTTAAAATCAATACTACATATTAAAATTTGTTTATTTAAATGTTCAATTTGTATATCTTTTTTTTTATGCTGTATATTATATTATTGACTATTTTAAATATTCATATTTATGTATAGTTTTTTTATTTTGTCTAAATTCATTTATAAATTTGGTTAGTTACTGTTGGTCATTATATTTATTACAATTACGAAATTTTTTTAAATAATGATTTCTAAAATTTATACAATTCAGATAGAATTTGACAAATTTTTGTTATTATAAAATTAAAAATTTATATTAGAATGTTTTCAAAATTAACATATTTCGGAAATAGGTGCAATAAGAGCTTTTAAATTCCAATTGGGAAAATAAAAATATAATATATAAAAAAATTAGCTTTTTTAAACCAATTTAAACTCTAATCGCTTATAAATATATTTAAAATTAGTCTAAATAGCTAATTTTTATTACCAGTACTATATTTTTGCAATAACTCTATTTACTCTACTATAAACTATAGCTCAACTAAGTTTTTATTTTTATCTTGCAATACATTTAAAGGGTTGCTTACTAAATGATTAGATGATAAATACATCAATTATATTGTAAAGCTTTATAGTATGAAAAGATCATAATTTTGACCAAAGTTTTAAAAATCCATTAAATAAAACATTTGGAGTCTAAACAAACTGACAGTTTTTGCATTACAACTTATAATGGCTTTTTTAAACTAGTATTGGTACTGAATGTATAATACATTATTTTAGCAATTTGAATATTAGATATATATATTGCACATATGTTCAATCCAATATACTTAAGGGAATTATAATTTGGTGCACCATGCACCGTGGTGTACTCCTGGTCACGGGGTATAAATAATGATTATCTATTGATCATCAATTTTTTTCATTTTCTTTCTTACATAATACAGTAATAACATTTAACTAACCCTACTAACCAACATTAGGAATTGCTTTCATGTTGCTGTAGTTGGAAAATTGCTGGTGTGGATTTTATTGCTTTTGGCGCCATGTTTGGAGTCACTATCGCCGTAGTTGGAGTAACTATGTTGGTGGGTTTCTTTGCTTTTGTGCCACGTTGACTTGCTAGGGGCACTGTTATTGGAACTTTTGTTAGCACTTTGTTTCTTTCGCTTTGTATAGTGTTGTTTAACTAATCCCACTTTTTTTCTAGGGGCAGTCAATGTCCGGAATGGCCCTTGTAGAAGTCGCCATTCGCCGTGGTTGAAGAATCGCTGGTGTATATTTCATCGCTTTTTGTGTTTTGGAGTTGTTGTCGCTGTAGCCAGAGTAATCATTTGGTGGGTCTCATCATTTTTGTCGCGTGTTGTCTTGCTGGTAGTATTGTTATTGAAGTCTTTGTTGCTATGCGTTTACTAATCTCGTTTTTTTTCAAAACAGTCAACAATTGGAATTGTTCTTGTTGAAGTCGCCGTAGTTGGAGCCATAGGGTCACGTAGCCATAATTGTAACACCTGTGTAGATTTTGTCGCTTTTGGTGTCATGCTGTTTTTGGAGTTGCCATTTGACCTGTTCTTTCTTGTATTTTAGGTTCATATGTTTCTTTTTTTTTTGTTTGTATGGTTTGTTGTGTTTTTTTACTAGCTTTGTAACTAATGCTTTTTTTTTTGGTCATGCCATTCGAAAATGCTTTCGCCGTTGGTGTCATTGTCATTGGAGTGATGAAATACTTTCGTTGTTGGTGTCATCGTATTTGAGTAGTGAATTACTTTTGTCGCTAACAATTTTTTCCGGGCATTAAATAAGTTTTTTCAGATTATAATGTGGTTCTTTGGATATATTAAGTTCATGCATATGTCTTTGTTATGGTGCTTTTTCATTTTTTCATACTTTTACTACAGTTTTCTTTCTTTTTGGGTTGTCGTTTACCACTTTTCTGGTGCCATCACGCAACATCTTCTCATTGGTATCATTGTTTTTGGAGTGATAAATTACTTTTGTCGATAGTGTCGTTGTTATTTGTCATGGTGTGTATTGAGTATTTTAGGAAAGTGAGCATAGCAGAGGTGACAGCTGTAGCAAAGCAAGCCCTGTCTGTATTGCTGAGCATAAGCGAAGCAATCCGTAATATAGTGGTGTATGAGAATGTATTTATGTGCGTAGCTGATAGAATAGTTAAAACTGTAACATTTAAATAAATATTATTTTTTATGCAACTATTTGATAATCTTTGCATTATTAAAATTTTAATAAAAAAATGTAAAAATGGAATATTGCCATAATTCGTTGATCATGATTATCACGTGGTAATGGGTGCACCACAGTGCAGGTGCACCAAAAAATAAAATCCTATACTTAATTAATTATTTTTTAAAAAAAATAAATTTAAATTTTGAGTAAAGATATTTTATCAGTTGTTTAATAAAATTTAGTTTAAATTTTATAGATTTGTAAAATTTAAGAAAAAACAAGTTTACTAAAACACACCACTGGTGTTCAACACCAAATGTAGTATAACTTGAAGATCAATATAAAAAAACGGTATTTATAAAATGCACCTATGGTATTGAACATCATAGGTAAATTAGATTTGCAAATTCGTGTAACAAAAACAAAAAAATAAACTTTTATAAAACAAAAAATAAATTTTTATTACCTTAGGGTTAGGGTGAGACTTGGAATGGGGCAGGAGCATAGTTTATACCAAAATTTAGCAAGGAATTTTTTTTATTAGAGCCCCAAAAGCAGTTTCATAAGCAAAATTTTAAGTATGAATGTTTTTTTAAAAATTAACAAAAAAACAAAATTTTATATTACACCTGATCTTAAATTTTGATTAGCTATTCTAATAGTTTTGTGTAACATATTGTTCAACACCATAGGTGCATTTTAGTAAACCCGTAAAAAAATAAACAAAAAAAAATAAACAAAAATTGAATTTAATAAATGTTAAGTGAGAGTTAATAGTTAGAGATTAGGATGAGGCATAGCATATAGTGAAATTTCACAAGAATTTTTTTTTAAAAAAAAAGGTGGTTTCATAGTATTTTTGAAAAAAATAGCAAAATAGCAAAAAATTTATATTACACGAGATCTTTACATTACACTGCATTTAAAAAAATGTGATTGGTTAAAATTATTGTAGTGTTGGCACCAGTAGTGCATTTTAGTAAACTCAAAAAAAAATTATCTAATTACTTGAAATATTTTTACTCAAAGTTTAAAAAAAATTTGTATAGTTATAATTTTGTAGATATTTTGAATTTTTTAAACTTTAAATAAAATATTTTTAACTACTTTATAAAAGTTGATTAAAATTTTGTTTATTTGAATTTGGTAATAGAAATTGTAATATATTGCTATAGTAATATTTTATTATCTCTAATTAACCAATTAGATCACAAAATTAAATTAATATAAAATCAAAACAAAATTAATATAAAATTAAAACAAAATATAGCTTTTTTAAAAATTTATCTGAAATTTAAAATTTAAATAATTTATGAAAAATAGAAAAAACTCTTTCTGCTGATCCTCACGGCCACACCTGAACAAAAAGAGAATTTTAAAATTTCAAGACAATTCTACTAGCAACCAAGTCAAGCAAGCTTAATAAAAAAGACAAAGAACAAAAATTCAGCTAAAGTCTATTAGAACGAAATTCTTTTACAGAAAAAATTACAGGTGTAGGCAAGGAAAAAATACTTTTTACAAAAGTTCGACAAATTTTCAAGAATTGTGGGGCATTGGTAATACCCTGTAGTACTGATCAGTTACAAACAAACGCGTTCAGAAGTAAACAAAAAAGTAAACAAACAACAATAAACAACAAACAATCTAAAAAGGTCAGACACGTGTCAAATTAGGAAGCTATTTTTAGAATATCAAATATTGGCGTAGATAATCAATGATTAACCCCTACCTAGTACCAGATTGGAAAGTCAATTTTTTCAAAAAAGGCTGCCAAGCCATTAGATCAGGCGCTAGGAGTTGTATAAACTTACTTAAAAGTGAATATAAAAAAGTACAAATAATTGACCAGGAAATCTTGGCTGCAATCCAAACAATCACTGCAGAGGAAGTTTATATTATAAGGCAGTTGATTGAAAACTATTCAAAAATTACAGAACACCAACTTAAGCTGATTAAAGATAATTAAGAAGATAAAAGACAAACTAACGAACAGAGAAGAAAGGACCTTTTACTGGAAGCTGAAAGTGGTTTTATTGATTATGGAATTGAGGAAATGGAAGGACAAAGAAAAGTTCAGACTGAACAAATGTCGATTGATATAAAATTACACAAAGATAACATCTCCAAAGTCTCAATGGACTTAGACTCAAATAATGGTCAAGACAAAGATAATGAAGTAGATCCACTTCAAGAAGCAAACATGAACTGTATAAACAAGAACCAAAATATATCTTCCCTTTCAGAAACACACAAAAGAAGGAAGAAAGAAGATATTAAATCTCCAATGGAACTGGATATAAATTCAAACCAAGACGAAACAGAATCAGAGGAGAAATTAGATCAGAGAACTGAAAATATAACAAGCATAGAAAAGGATTTGTTTCAGCTAAATCCTTCTCTCAACAGGATAAAAGAAAGAGTTAGGAAAAACCTTACTTTATGGGATATACCAAATGGGACTCTCGCATAGCAAATTAGGAATAACCTCAGTTACTATGGTAGGGTAACAGTCAAAGGATTTATGGCAAACAGAAAATCAAAGGTAGCGTTTGTAGAAGTCGAGTTTAAAAATGAAAAAAGAAGGGCTGAACTAGAAAACGCATGGGCTGTACATTTTGAATTGGGAAAAATAGTTCGAGTTACCCAAGGTCAATACGATACAGAGACACTTGTGGAAAGAAGTAAACACAAACTTATTGTGAAGAATGTTCCTAAAGTGGCAATTGAAACCACACTACTCAGACAGCTCAGATGCATTAATGCGAAAGCTGTTTACATTTCGACTAATAGAAATGGAAACCAAAGAGGACTACATCTATCTATTTTGCAAATGAGCAAGACTGTAGCTCAGCTCTAGGGAAAACGGCATATTACTATCATACTAAACTAGTTTGGGTTTCTAGAAGTAACCTCGAGCTTAGAATTAAACAAGAAATTGGGAAAGAAAGAATCCTAACAGGCCCAAACGCCATAACTAAAAGAGAATGTTCAGGTAAACGAAGAAAAATCGATTAAAAACTATAGAGATCACGTGGGAAAAAGGACGAGGGAAACAGGAAATAAAGAAAACCTTAGATTTGCATCCACCTTACAAGAACAACTACAGGTTAACACAATACTACATGAAATACTCAATAGATTGGCACTAATTGAAAATAGACAAACTGGGCACATTAACTATGGGGGAACCGATCTGATAGGTGGGCACATAGCCTACCCTCGCTCCTAAAGGCGCTACAGTTGCACTAAGGAAACATGGCAAGATTTGTGCCTTGCCAAACAAAGGGAAAAACAATGCACAAAACTAACAAACAATTAACACAATACAATTCAATATAGATTCAGAAAGAAGTGGTTTAGATAATCTCAATATAAGCTGTCATAATATTAATGGGCTCAAATACAATAGTTCAAAGGTAGAACGATTAATCGAATGGGGAGTAGAAGAAAAAGTGGATATAATAGGTTTAGTGAAAACTAATATAACGAGTAAAGAGGGCAAATTCATACTAAAAGACAATAGTCGATATATCTCCTTCTGGGCAAATGCCTGTAAAAATAAGAAGAAAGGCTCGGAAATTGGCTTGTTGGTCTCAAAACTATGGGAAACTCACCTGGGGAAAGTTAAAAAAGGAAATGAGTATTTCTTAGAAGCAACCTTCTTCTTCAAACAATTTATTCTAGTGATAATAATGCTTTATATCCTTCTGAATGACAAGGTTTTTTCAAAAAAGGTGCAACAACTAGTAGTTAAAAGAATATTAGAGGGAAAGCAAAGTGAACACTTTGTGATAATGGGTAACTTTAATCACATTATTGACCCAAAGCTAGACTGTCTTAGTGAAAATTCAAACACAAAACAGAAGCACCTCCCACTATATACCTGGTTAATAAATCAAGACTTTGTGGACACATACAGAAAAGTAAACCCAGATTCGAAAGAAGTTACATGGTCTAATCAGGAAAACGGTACAAGAATTGATCAAGTCTGGATTTCAAACAACCTGCTTGCAGGTTTAACGAAGGCTCAAATTTTGGATATGTCAGTAATTACTAGTAGCGACCACAAGGTATCAACGGTAGGGATCAGAATCGAATATATAAAAGCCGCACGAAGTATAGCCAAAACCAAAAGAAAAGGTTATAAAAGGACAATTTACCTATACGATAAGGCTAGTGAGGAAGACTGGGATAGTTATGCCAGTGATTTTGACACATATCTAACAAAAAGGAACTCAATAGATTCATTGGAAAAAATTGACCCGAAGGAAATGATCGATCAAAACTTGCTAGATCGCATATGGAATAGTTTTATGAATGGAATTCTCTGTGCTGCGAATAAAAATATACTCAAAAAGAGAATCTTAAATTCACTTAATAATAGAAAGAAGGAAACAAAGACGAAAAAGTCCCTCCTATATCGAAGTGTAGCCGAAATTAGTAAGATCATTAGAGAGATTAGCAAGTATAGAGCAAAAGGGGAACAAGAAAAGTTCACAAAATGGAACAAACCAATTTTTTCGATAAGCACGGCACTAAATATTAAAATGGATCATTGGGAAGGACAGGATTTATCCGATTGGCAAAAGGACCTTAGAGGTTGGTAGAGGATACTAAACCAGAAATTGGCGGCGGAACGCTACAAGGAAAACCTTACACAAATTGAACACTATACAAATGAAAGATATGAAATGATACATGGTAGACAGGGCAAAATGCTCAAAAGTTTTCTAAAAAAACCATTTAATAAAATCCAACTAGACAGAGTTATAGTGCAAGAAAATGGAACTTGGGAGCTATTAAATAGTCCGCAAGAAGTATTGGACAAAACCAAAGAACATTTTCAGAGACAGTTCAATGGCACGATCATACCAATAGAAAGCTCTGCTATGTGGCAAGAATGGGCAGAATATTTTGAACCAAAAGACAAAATAAAGGTAGAATGGTACGAAAGCCTAGGTGAAGAGATCTCAGAGGAGAAATAGTACGAGACACTCTCAGAAGTGAAGAAAAATACTGCTCCAGGTATATCTGGTATAGATTATACCCTTATTAAAAAAGCAAGTGCAGATACGCAATTGCTCTTTAGAAAGTTTGCAGAAATATGTATAAGGAGTGGTCAAGTTTCAGAGAAGTGGAAAATAGCGCAATTGTATCCAATTCCCAAGGAAGCGGACTGGGAGTACAGTCTTTATAATATGAGACCTATAGCACTATTGGAAACATTTCGTAAATGTGTAATTCGTATTCTCACGAAAAGACTTTTGAGAATTATGGTTGAACCCAATATTCTTCAAGGGTACAATTTTGCAGGACTCACAGGTAACTCCACAGAGGACCCAGTACATGCTATTAATGCAATAATGAAGGATGCTAAAGAAAAAAGAAAGGAGCTATGGTTGCTTATGCAAGATATGTCAAAGGCTTTTGACTCTGTGCCCTTACATATGCTGAACCTAGCTCTAAAAAGAATCAAGCTTCCAGATAACATATGTTTCTTTATCTTAAATTTATTTCAAGAAAGGAAGATTAAGGTTATAACAGCGCATGGGTTAACTGAAGAAATACAGGCAGACAGAGGAATCGATCAAGGAGAGGTCATTTTCCCCTTGTTATGGAGGTTGTTCTATGATTCACTACTATGCCGGATGCAAGAAAATAAGTTATTAGGATATAGGTTGCAGTCTAAAAGCTATACAGACCTTGCCTTTAAATATAATGTAACTTCAACAGCTAGGATTGCAGTAGTTGCATACACTGACGAAACAACCTGGATAGCGGAATCAAAGGAACAACTTAGTGAAATAACTCGTGTAGCTGAGCAGTTTTATTCACTTAACCAAATCAAGGTTAATGGGAATAAATCAAAACTGCTAGTAATTAATAGCTGCAGCCCTGATCAAGAGATTGTTCTTAGTAGGCAAAGAGTAGCACCGGAAAAAAGAAGGTCCTTAATTAGGGTATTGAGAGTTTGGATTAGTAAGGGTATGCAAGAATCACTCATTCGACAAAAAGCATCTTATATTGTGAAACAAGTTATAGGCACTCTGTACAGAAAGAAAATGACTGTTAGTCAACTAACCTATATTAACAATATAGTTATAATTCCAAAATTATGTTACATACTACAAACATCTAAACTTTCAAACCACGCATTAGAAAGAATCCACCAGCTATATATCAAACTTTGCAAACAAAAAATTGGGCTAGCTTGCACAGCAAATAACCAGATTATTACGCACAACAATCTAGTAAACATTAAGCTATTCTGGTCAGAACTTGTAATAAAACAGTTGACTAGTGTTCAGAAAAGACTTGGCAGTCACGGTATAGAAGAAATTACAAGAATTCGAATTGATCAGGGTATTGCATGTGCTGGCTACCTCGACTAGACACACATTGTAGGTTCGCCAGTTTGGCTTGCTAAAATTTGGCGAAATAATCTGGCATGTTTGACACTTTTCAAGGCAAAAAGTATGGATTGCGAGATCAATACCTATGGAGAGGAGCAACTAGGATGAAGGCCAGGTCCACTGGGTATGGAAGTTAATAAAATTTTGCCAGAAAAGGTTTTCACAAAGGCCTACTACTACCTCTTTGAACTGGGAATAGTATATATAGAGCAACTATTAGAAGAGGATGGAAATACCCTTCTAACGTGGCCGCAAATCAAGTTACTCCGAGCAGGAAGCAAGAAGGATAGAAAAGCTTGCTGGTTCAAATTCTTGAAAGAAAGCTTAATCATAGATCCAAGCATGCACCAGATCGATACAAGTTATCAAACAAAGACATTAAATAACCTCGCTTTTAGACTGGTCCTTAATAAGCTATGAGAAGATAATAGACACAAAGAGGGAATCTATTTTAAAACAAAAAACTCATCAATTGAGCTAGGCAAGGTTCTAAAAAAAGGGGTAATAGAATTCTTGTGGAGCACTGGATTTCAGCAAAGGCTCAAAATCCTTCAACAAGAATGACCAGTAAGTGTAGAGGTTGTGCACTAAATACGCTCAAAGCTAGCCCAAATTGTGTTAGCTGAATTTATAAACACAATATAATTGGAGTTTTTCCCTCATCGGAAAAGTTGGTTGAAGCAGGGCACCTGCTAATATCACCAAAAATGTTTGAAAGATCAGGTATAAAGTTTAATGAAACAGAAGGTACAGAATCAATTCTACGAGAATTAGAAACTATAGAGGAATTAGAAGTAGAAATAGTTAAAAATAGAACAAAAAATTTAGACGTAGCCTCAGATTTGATAGATAGTTTGTTAAGGATTTTGAATAGGGGGGAAAAAAACTTGGTTTTTTATACGGATGGTTCTTTGGTTATAAGGGAGGAGTCAAACCCAAATACGGCACAAATGGGATTTAGTTGGGTACTAGTAGATCTAGAAAGAAACATAGCATTAGACGAATACTATGGAAAAACAAGTCTGTGGCCGTCTTCAACCAAACCAGAACTTTTAGCAATTTGGTCAGCACTCCTGGTCTGCCCGAAGGGAAGTGTAGTTACAATTTGTACTGATAGTCTAGCCGCTATTAATAGCATTGAAAATGGTTGGAAACAGGTATCCAATAACGGTTGGTACAAGAAAAAGAACTATATGATAGTCTCACAAATTGTCGAACTATGTATGATTAAACAACTCGAGCTTATTTTGCAAAAGGTTAAAGGCCATAGTGATGACGTATGGAATGATAGAGCAGATCATCTAGCAAAAACAGCAATCAGAGATTCTGCCACAAGCATAGTGTCTATAGAAAACAGATCCTTGATACGTGGGGCATTATATTGGAAAGAGATTCTGGTTGAAATGCCCACTCGCGAATTTCTTAGTATACTACACAATATGAACTTAAATATTACATGGAGTGAAACAAAAGCCTTTGAAACAGTTAAAGTGGAGGATGAAGAAGATAACTTTTGCTGAAAAATTTTCTGGAATAGGTATAAAACCCAGCTCGGAACCAGGTGTAATTCTATCTCCAAAAGCAAAAAGGTATCAACACAAATTAAATTTCTGATGAATTTGGCTCCAACTCTTAAAGTACTACACAAGCGAAAACCAAGTATCTACGACTCGCCAAACTGTATCTTTTGCCAGGAAAGCAAAATTAAAACACTGAGCCATATCACAAAATGTACTGCCTTCGAGTTAAAATGGAAAAGAATCGAAGCACTCACAGGAGAAAATGCTTGGAACACGCTTACTCCAGAAGCTAAAAGTAGGATTAACCCACCTGCAATTTTTAGGATTATATTTGGAAGGGATGTAAATAGTAGAGCCGGTACTAGGTTAAATATGGCCAAAGGTCTGATAAGCCAAAAGGTAGTAGACAAGCTCAACGAATTTTTCCCAAGTTACAGAAACACCAAGGTTGCTATAATGGCAGTCCTCCAGGGGTAGTAGAATCATTTCTATGAAGACATCTGAAAAAAAAAGATGTGATCAAATAATTGATTGGGAAAAAAGACTAGGGATAACGAAACAGTCAAAATGACCAGATTTATTCAGGTCTACTAATGGTGAAGTCAGCCCTTCAGTACAGAGGGACAGTAATAAAGGAGTAGGAGTAGGTTCGAGTAAACATAAGAAACAAAGAACTCCTAATTCGATAGTGAGACAGAAGGAAAGGAAAAGGGACATTACATTGTTAGAAATAAACCACGCAACATTAGTTGCAATGGAAAACTTTATTAAAACTGGTAGGAAACCCTACTGGTATGGTTCTTGACAGTATTTTGACGTTGAGACCCAACTTCCAGAAGTTGGTGCGACAGGTCATATTTGTGCACTCCTTGAAGCAGCTGAATAAGGTTAGGCTTATATATTGGGTGGATAGATTAGACAGTTTATTTTCTTCTTAGATATAAATTATGTAATTAACCACTGTCAAAGAATAAAAAAAAAAAATTGAAATAATTTATTCATCACCTGGGTGAATGATTCCCCCATCTTTAAATAAAAATAAATTTTAGTTATATTAGAATTAGAGCTAGAGTTAGGATAGGGTTAGAGTTAGAATTAGAGTTAGAAATAAATTTAAGATATGATTGCGAGATAAGCATTTTTTGTTAAAAATGCAATAGAATTACCCTAGTAAAATTTTGAAATAGCATAATGTGGGTGAGAAAGATCAAATCTCACCCTGGGTGAGGAATAAATGTACCCTTTAAAATTTTATTTATAACCCTATTTTTATGCTCTAACAAAAAAATTTATTGTCTTCAATAATTTTTATTTGGGTTATAGTACTGATCTGCATTAATTGGATCAGCAACCTGGGTCATACCAAGACAAAACACACTTGGGAGCTAAATGGGTATTCATGTAGCATTATACAAAATAAAAAACTCATATTGGGTAGTTCAATCTCATACTAAGTTCTAGAAGCACTACAAATTCTAGAAATTAGTAGATCAGAATCTGCTTGGCAAGATCTAAATAAAAAGATAGCCAGATCTTTAATAGTACTCAAACAGAAATTAGATTGGAACTAACTAGGTGCAAACTTATATTATAAAGGGTTTGGAGGATGCTACCAACTGGACTACTAGAATTATACCAGACAAGTACATACCTGTGTTAAAAATCTTATGTTCTCATGTTCTCATAAGAACATCACTTTTAATCTAAGAACATTTACAAAATTTAAGATGTTTTTATTAAATTTTTTTTGAACATTAAGCTTGAAAAATATGTCTCTATGTAAATTTATAAAATAATAAAAAATCATTTTTATTAATATAGCAGTTTAAAATAATTAAGCTTATAAATATTTAATTGTTAGTAGTTGATATAGAGAACAATTTAGTTGTACTTGTGTCATAAAAAATTTTAAATAATATAGTTTATTGGTTTATTTATTTCTAGTTTGGTGCAATATAGCTCTTATTATATAAACTTTGATATACATATAGTATTATAAATTTCAGAGAGCTAAACTCACTATGATAATAATTTTTATAAGAAATTACTTAACAAATCTTTAGTTATTTTGATTTTAACTTTAATAGTATATCTTAAAATTTTATAGTAAAAAATTTTTTAAATCTATAAATTCACTATAGTAAAAAAGAATAGTATATTATATTTACTTATTTATTTAAACATTTGAAAGATATTAATAGCTTATTTAAAAACTTAATATATAAACTGAGCCAAGCCAATAACTTTTCTAACAATATATAAAATCTCAAATATTAATTTTTAAAAAAATATACAAATAAAGTTATAATCTAATTATTATGAATAACTTAGCTTTGTAAGCTTTGTATATAGTTTGTTAAATTAATATATTTTTTTTATTAATAATTTTTAAATATATTAATTAAAAATAAAAATAAAAGAATAACTAAAAGTATAAAAGTATAAGTGTGAGAAAGAGAATAAGAGAAAGAAAATAAGAGTAAAAACGAGTAAAAAAGAGTAGAAAAGAGTAAGAAAGAGAGAAAGAGTAAGAACAAGTAAAAAAAAGTAAGAAAGAGTAAGAAAGAGAGAAAAAGAAAGAGTGAAAAAAGAGAAAAAAATAGGAAGTGAGAAAAAAGAGAAAGTAGAAAAGAGAAAAAGAGAGAGAAAAAAAGAAAAAATTTTTCTAATTGAGAACATAAAAAAATTTTTGAGAACATTAAATTACATAAACATGTTCTCATGAGAACATAAATTTCAAAACAGATTTCCAACACTGGCACATACCAAGAAGAAGACCATTAGCACATAAAGCCAGGCAGATCAACCATTCTGAATCTACAGATTGAGAGTAAAAATGCAACTAGAGAAAAAAGCCAAAAGATGAATAGGAAAAGTACCAAGTTAAATGAACTTCACAAGACCAACAGAAAATAACAGTAGTGGTTTAATAGTAGAGGGAAGTAATATATAAAACTAATGGTAAAAAAATTTTTTATTAAAATTAAAAAATTATATTTAGTAACTAATTCTAAATTTCTAAATAGTAAAAATATTAAAATTATTAAATATTTATTGAGAAACTTGAATAACTCATAAATTTACTAATGAAGCTTCTCTGTGTATTTTAACAAAAAATTTTTTATAAAATTTATTTCATATGCAGTTAGCTTGTTCTTATATTAATTACTGTACCACATTAAGCAAAAGACCCAAGGCCTAATACTAAATCCCTAATCAAAAACTTACAAAATACTCTAGGTATTTCATTCAGTAATGGGTATTTTATATAATAGATCTTTTGACAAAGGGGTATTTTTGTATAGGGTATTTTATAGTCACTCCATATTTTGTACAATGAATTTTTAGCAAAATTGCATTTCAATTAAATTTGATTCATCAAAATGTTTGAGCAATACCTCAATTACTAGCAATCTCATTGAGAAAGTTGCTTGATGCTACAATATTAAAAATATAAAATACTTTTACAAAATCCTTTATCAGATAATTGCAAAATACCTGGTATTATACTTGGTAAAAAATTTTTCTATGTAAAATAACCAGATCTTTTGCATAGGGGTACTCGGAAAAGGGTCTTTTGCTCAGTATAGTATAGTACTTAAGTAAATTTTGTTTTAATAGTTAATCCATATACAGTAGTTATTGAAGTAGCATATAAATTTATATTTATTATTTGCCAAATTCTATACTAATTTGACTAGTAAACTGCTATAAATTCATAGTTCAATTGGCACAGGCATACAGTTCTACACAGTTCACAAAATCTATACCAATTTGAACTATACTTGTATAAATCCAGATTTTGACCTGTACTACAAAAACATATGCTTATCTAATACAAATCCATGCTAATTTGGTCCAATTTTTTTATAGATACTATTTTATTTGACTAAGCCAAATATTAAATTCATAAACATATAGACCACAATGTAAATACCTATATTGTTTTACTTTTATTCTAGACTTCCTAAACCTAACCTTCAACTAAAAATTGTTGTACACTGATTTGCTTTTTAACAAGAAAAATTAAACAACTACAAAAAATCATTCTATTTCTACTAACACTAATGCTACTACCAAATGCTTTAGTTAGAAAATACTATTCAAGCCAAGTAAACTATTTTTGATCACTAAAAAGATAAAAATAAACACTAGAGACAACAGGCTAGCAAAACTTATAATATTAATTAGCTACAAATTCAAAATACTAAAATGATAGTAAAATATCAATAGAAACTAATATTACTAGAAATGTCAAAACTTATAAAATGTAAAAATATACTAGTAAATGATAATAGTACTAGTAGTTCTAATAATCTCAATATCTAGCAACTCTACTAGCATACAATAACAAATGATTCAATTGAAATATCAAGACAAAACCTAAGAATAATGCAAATTTAACACTATAAAAAGAAAAGAACCAGTTAGCAAAAAATAAAATCTATACTAACAAGAAAAAACAAATATATATATAGATAGCCAATGGTACAAAGTATAATACTATAAAAAAAAGCTGGTTAGTACAGTAGTAAGAAATGTAATATAAACAGAAAAAATATACAGCTTAGCAACATGATATATAAGCCTATAAAAAAATTAAAGCAAGTAAGTAAAGGAAGAAATAACAAACAATATAACAAAAGGAAGAATGTATTTGTCGCCCCCCCTGCGACACAGTTTTTTGTCACAGGTTTATTTATAACTCAAAACTTTACTAAAATAATACATATTGCACTTCTAACAAAAAATGATCTTCTCGCAATTCTGTATTAATTTTAATCCTAACTCTAATAATTTTGACTCTAACCCTAACCCTAATTTTACTTTACTTTAATGGCCTTATTGCCTGTGACAGTCACAGGGGGTGACAAATGCATTTTTCATAACAAAATAATTATATGTATATGCTGTTCTTAATATATTTGTAACATATCATAATGAATTTTACCACTAGTAAATTTAAATAATTCTAAATTTTATTTTTATAAATAAAAAAATAAATAAAGATAGTTAATTATCTTTATTGCTATAGTAGGACCCCAAAATATATATAGATAAGTCAGGTTTATTATAAAATTACTAAATATAGAAAGATCTGCAAAAAACAGGACCCGAATATATAGTACAAAGGTGATACATTATGCATTTTAGCAAAAACTTTAAAATTTGAGAAGCTAAATAACAGTTTTGGCACTTATATTGGCATCTAGTAGTCCAATTTGAATGTACTTTTTTAAAATTGTTATAGAACGATAGTTTATTATATTATCTTATTATTTTATTATTTTATTTTTATTATTATATTTTATTATTATATTGTATTATATTATTATCTTGAGAAGTTAGAATAGTTAATACTGCTTATAACACTTATATCGCTTATAACGCTTATACCGATTATAATGCTTATAACGATTATAACGCTATAATGATTATCACGCTTATAATGCTTATAGCGCTTATACCGCTTATAACGCTTATGACGCTTATAGCGCTTATACCGCTTATAACGCTTATACCGTTTATAACACTTATGTTGCTCTTGTAGATTATAGTGTTTATCATTGTAAATCAACGCTTATAACACTTATTCTAAAATGTATTTAAAGACACAGAATTTCCCTTAGTCAAACTAGACCAAGACACCCCACTTCTCCTCCTATTTCTTATACATCTTGTACTGGGATTTCTTAGAAGCAGAAACCTAAGGATAGCCCTATCTTAGATTATTAATAAAGAAACTATTTATCTGAATAACACCAAGTTTATTATCAAGTAATAGTAAAATTGATAATTCCTCATTGAATACTCTAACGAACTGCCCTTAGAGAAGAGTATAATTTCTTACAGACTAAGGAATTATACCTACCTCTTGGACACCACTATAAACCAATAAAGGATCCCTGTAGCTGTGTCATTGTTATAGTAAGGAGTAAAAGAAGGCCTCTCTACTGTAACATTTTGGTGCCTTCTAGTGGAATACATTTAAAACATTTGAATATTATTAAAGATATTTGGAAACTTCTACAACTCTAGCTGCTGCTGTTCGTCCGAGAAGTCTCTTTGCCCACGGACTCTATAAAATCTATTGCTGCTGCCATTCGTCCTGGAAGACTCTTTGCCCAAGGACTCTATTTATTTTAATTGCTGTTTATTTCTCATAACATTTGCTGCTGCTGTTCATCCTGGAAGACTCTTTGCCCAAGAATTCTATCTATTTAACTAAACTTACTAACAAGATATTACTAACAATTAATTATTTTGAGATTTAGTCAGGAGTTATAAGGCATATGACTACTAATATTAATGAATTATATAATCGATATATTAGAAACCACCTAGTAGAACATCATCAAAACTCTGCTCTTCCATTTCACTCTCTTCAACTACGTGCTCCTGATCTTTCTTGTCAAGAGTGTTATCCCCCCCTCGCACTAGTGGTCGTGTTTTTGCTCGAACACCTTTTGGAAGATTTTGGCATTGGTATTCTGGTACCTACTCTGCTGATTCCTATACTTCTCAAACTACTGAAAACTTTATTCGCCTGACTGCTACTAGAGACTCTACTACTATCCGTGCTTGTATTTGAGATATTATTTTTAGCTGCCGATATCAAATAGAACTTGACAACCCAAGAGAAATTGCTCTTGCTATTCTTCAACGCTTTACCTATTGGACAACTTTACCTTCTCTTGATTTTGCGGACTATACTACTTTTGACCCATACTTAGACACCGATACTGAAAACTATAACCCTCGATACCCGGACTTAGGATATTCTATTATCGAAGGATCTAGCCCTACTTTTAACACTGTACCTCTTCTTACTATCCCTGAGGATCGTTCCTCTACTCCTCTTGGTTTTAACCTACTCCCTTTTAGTGAACATAATAGTGATATTAGCTCTCACACCCCTTCGTTCCAACATACTAGCCTACCTGCAAGTCCCACAGTTTTAGCACCTAATCAACAAGATATAGACCTTGAAAATTTCTTTGAAACTACCTCTACTTTTAATTTAGATAGACTTTTACCAGATACTACTGAAGAAACTAGTGAAGAAGACCAAGAACCTTCACTAACCTCACCTGTAGACAACCAACCTTCTATTATGGCTGAACAAGTGATCGCTGATGCTGCTACTGCTATTAATACCTTAGCTGCTGCGTTTGTACATGGAGGAGTTGAAAAGAATCTTCTTCCTGTTAATTTCTTTAATGGAGATGGAACCCAAGACCCACTCGAATGGTATTCAGAATTCAAGCGTGCTACCGTTGCTAACCGATGGAATGTTGCCTGGAAATTAGAACTTGTCCCTGTCTACTTGAAAGGAATTGCCTTAGACTGGTTTTCCTCCCTTACCACTAAGCCCACTGCTTTTAGT
>QKWP01000012.1:835204-862981 GCA_003550325.1 Gigaspora rosea | reverse complement strand
CTAAAGTTCGAAA
Organism: Gigaspora rosea; assembly: GCA_003550325.1. NCBI lineage: Eukaryota > Fungi > Glomeromycota > Glomeromycetes > Diversisporales > Gigasporaceae > Gigaspora > Gigaspora rosea. The sequence goes on along the minus strand of QKWP01000012.1, from coordinate 862,968 downwards.
TTTACAGATCCCATGTAATGTAAACGAAAAATTAACTTCATGAAGCTTAATGTTAGTTTACAGTAAAATAAACAAATAAAAAAAAAGAATATACCGCTGAACGAAATTTTCAGATCTCATGTAATGCAAAACAAAAATCAACTTCATGTGGCCAAAGGCCACGCAAAATAAATTTTTCAATTTGTATAACCTGCCGAACCAATTTTTCCAAAAATATTTTTTTTAAAATTCTTATTGTGCCAATTATTCCATTTTTGCCATTTAAGTTTTTTCTCCGGTGCTACTTGATGATGACCTTAATCTCTGGAATTACCTGATAGGTGCAATTAAAAAAAACAACCGTTTTTGATTCTGTGTTATGCAAACTGAAGAATTAATTTTGCATAACCTTAGATGTGAACATGAATTAATTTAGCCCACGCATGCAAAGTTAATTTTCTCAAAAAAACAAAAAAAAACTCCCGACTTGCCAATCTGGAATTTTGAAGTACCAGGTTATGCAAAACAAAATTAACTTTGCATGGTCCAATATTAGATTAGTAAATTAAAAAAAAAATAAAATAAAATAAAAAAATAAAACTGAACTTTGAAGTTTTCAGATCCCATGTAATGTAAACAAAAAATTAACTTTGGGAGACCTAATATTAGTTTATAGTAAAATAAATAATAATAAAAAACAACTGACCAAAGTTTTAGACCCATGTAATACAAGGCCTAATATTAAATGTGGACGTTATAGTAAATTAAAAAAAAAAAACAAAAAAACAAACTTACTACTGAAGTTTTCAGGTAATGTAAAATGAGAAATTAACTTTGAGGCATAATATTAGTTTACAATAAGCTAAATAAAAAAAAATAAAAAATAAATAAAAAAATCTGACCGAAAAATCAACTCTGAGTTGCAAAAGCGAACTCCAACAACACGATATAATAAATATCATGATAATTACAGTTTTAAATAGGAATCGTCATAAGTGACCAAAAATTTTCCCACATTTTGATCACGTTTTTGGATGCAGCCAATAAAAACAACCCGAAATCAAATAATAAATATATGTAGATGGATTTTGGTAAGTTTAACTCTGTCATTATTATTTAACTATATGTAAAAATAAGTTTTTCCACACAATGGTCACGTTTTCTGAAGTTGACCAAATAATAATAATTAAACGTAAGCTTAGCCCGTCGTAACTATTAACACAATGAATCATATGAAAAAATAAGTTTTCCCACACATTACGGTCGAATTTGTTTTAGACGTACAAATTACAACAAAATGACATAAGTGCATGTGTTATGAGTTATCCAATCAAATTACGAATAAAAGACCAATCAGCGTGCAGGATTGAAATCCAATTTCTTTAGGGTGGAGACAAATACTACGTAATATTTTAGGGGTGAGGGGGTCTCTGAAATCTTACGTTAAATATAGAAGTTTATAATAGCCAATCAAATTTCTCTTATGTAGGAGGGAGGGGGGTAGGGGGTATAGTAAAATTATATTACATAATATATGTCACCATCCTTATTGTAGTTTCTAAAAAAAGAGTTTATAGAACTACTTGGCAAACTTAATAATTTATTTACTGCAAAGAAAATATTTTAAAAAAATTATTTAACAAACGTAATAATTTATTTAATGACTTATTTTCTTTTTTTTTAAACTTTTTACTTTAATAAATTAATGTTAAAGATTATATAGTAAGTTAAAGAAAATTTTTTTGCTTATAAAAATAAATAAAAAATTTTTGCCAGAAAAACTGGAGATCTTTAGAATGTGAAGATATAATTATTGATATTCTAGTTATTATATAGTACATTAATTATTGCAAACGTGATTATCGAGCAATTTTACTTTTTACATTTGTAGTCATTCATGAGGATGTAATTTTAAAGATTTCTTTTCTTTTTAATGGTACGTTTGAATCTAAAAATATATAATTATTTATTATCATTATAATATTATTTAATCAGTAATTATAAATCAAACCAGTGGTGTTAAACACCAGTATGCGGTGTAACGTAAAGATCACTATCAAAAAAATAAACAAAAAAAATAAACAAAAGTTAAAGTTAATAAATGTTAAGTTAGATTAAAGTTAGGGTTAGGGTAAGGCATAGTATATAGTAAAATTTCACAAGTGGGGGTTTTTTTTAAAAAAAGGTAGTTTCATAGATAAAATTTTGAGCTAGAAGGTATTTTTTAAAAAAAATAGCAAAACAACAAAAATTTTATGTTACACCTGATCTTTATATTACACTGCATTTAAAAAATTTGATTGGTGAAAATCATTGTGGTGTTAACACCAGTGGTGTGATTTAGTAAAACCATTATTTAATTAATAATGAATAAAGTAAATATTTACTTTTTAATTTTTTGTTTGAAATTTTTTTCTCTTTTTCAAATTATTCAATTGAGTTTTTTTCTTTCATAATCAACAATTTTTTTATGTTCCTTTTGGAGTTTTGGAGTTTTCTTTTTTACCCTATTTTTCATGTTGAGTTAATAACATAGTTAAGTCTTTTTTCAGACTATGATTTCATCTCAGCATGATAGTTTATCAGAAACAAGAATCATCATGTAAACTTATAAAGAAAATTTATTTAAGTAATTATGTTATCCCACGGTTGTAACATAATCCTAAAGGTGATTTATAATTATCAGTCACACGATATGTCACAACAAAATTTTTTACATATAAAATTTATAAAAAAAATATATAAAATTACTATAAACTTTGAATCTTTGATCTTTCTTCACCTATATATTAACTTAAAATTAAATTTTTCAGAAATATAGAACAAAGAGAGAAGAAAAAATTGGGCTTAAAAATCAAATTAAAATTTTGCATTTTTGCATAAAATGAAAATGTAACTTCGCCAAAAACAAATATTTAACGATTTTAAGACAATGAGTATGTGTAAAATCATGCCCCGAACAACTTTACTTAGGCGACCGAAGTAGGTTATCTTGTAAGAAAATGGGTTACCTATGTACTAAAGTAAAATTTTTGAGTTTTAAATATAAAACCCCTTTTTTTATCAAGATAACCTACTTTGGGCACTTAAGCAAAGTTGTTCAGCATGCAATTTTACTCAGTCCGAGGTCAAAACGCGTTTTTTCAGCCATTTACTAGGTGAAAAATGGGTCGAAGTTAGAAAAAAAATTTTTTTATAAAAAATTTTTTTAGAAAAAAAATTTTTTCTAACTTCGACCCCATTTTTCACCTAGTAAATGGCCGAAAAAACGCGTTTTGACCTCAGATCGAGTAAAATTGCATGCTGAACAACTTTGCTTAAGCGCCCAAAGCAGGTTATCTTGATAAAAAAAGGGGGTTTATATTTAAAACTCAAAAAATTTTACTTTAGTACATAGGTAACCCATTTTTCTTACAAGATAACCTACTTCAGTCGCCTAAGTAAAGTTGTTCGGGGCATGATTTTACACATACTCATTGTTTTAAAATCGTTAAATATTTGTTTTTGGCAGTTACATTTTCATTTTGTGCAAAAACGCAAAATTTTAATTTGATTTTTAAGCCCAATTTTTTCTTCTCTCTTTGTTCTATATTCCCGAAAAATTTAATTTTAAGTTAATATGTAGGTGAAGAAAGATCAAAGATTCAAAGTTTATAGTAATTTTATATATTTTTTTTATAAATTTATATATAACTAAAAACTCGGTTATAAATAGTATGACAAGTCGGTTGACTGTTATAATATAAATGGTCCATGGTCGTAAATATAAAAATTCAGTAATAATCTACTTTTTTATTTTTATGTTTATTATGGTGAGTATCTGTATATTATTAAATAATGACATAATATACTTTTCCGATATTTTTTCGATTCTAGAATTTTTTGATGTAATTAAAGTTATAAACTAAATTAGATTTATGAATTTTTGAAGGTCATATGACTTATGCTTTATTTATGATCTTGCAATAATATCTATCCCCACAAAAAATTGTAAGATTAGGTGTAACGTAAAATCGAAGCAACCTTTTTTTTTTTTACAATAAACAGGGATAGCTCTAAATTTTTATTAGGAAACCATCTACTGCGTCCTAATTATAAATGTTCCTCGTTAACATTTACCCTATAGCCACTATATTTTTTTAACCCTAACCCTAATTATAGCACGGCTTTCTTAGCTTTAATTTTACACTACTTTGAAAACAAAACACATTGTTTTGACTATCACGTTACACTTGATCCTAAAAAATTTTTTGATTAGTCAAAATGAACAATTTTTTGTGGAACGCTAGCTAAGACAAAATTCCGGACATCCTAGCAGATAATTTGAAGCTTTGTATCAAATGATGTCATTATTAGATTGTAGATACTGCATGAATCATTAGGTGTGAAATAGCATAACAAATACAAACATAGTGAAGATCACATAATAATTTTTACTAATCGAGATTTTTCTGATGATCTGCATGATCTGCAACTGGAGACCTGATATTTCTGATTACTCGTTACGATCATTATCATTATCAATATAAAATTTAAACTGAAATAACTTTTGAACTATTAAAGATATACGAGTAAAAATACCTTTATTAGATTCCACTTAATGTTCTCTTTAAGGTAATAGAGCTCTTTTTTTTATTGTCATAAAATTAATCGTGTTTTAGTAATCAGTTTTCGCTTTAGCTTATATGAAAAATAAAAAAAGGGCTCTATTGCTTTAAAGAGAACATTAAGTGGAATCTAATAAAGGTATTTTTACTCGTATATCTTTAATAGTTCAAAAGTTATTTCAGTTTAAATTTTATATTGATAATGATAATGATCGTAACGAGTAATCAGAAATATCGGGTCTCCGGTTGCAGATCATGCAGATCATCGGAAAAATCTCGATTAGTAAAAATTATTATGTGATCTTCACTATGTATTTGTTATGCTATTTCACACCCTAATGAATCATACGATCTTCAAAAATTTCATGTGTGAAACATTCAAATGATATATATCATCGTTAGATTGAAATGGGATGTTAAAAGTCCGGTCCAGTCCGACTCGATTTCATGAGTTGAGTTTTTTAATCTAGACTTGGAAACTTGGGACTGAGTTTTTATTGATTCATCATTTGATAACAATTATTTCACATGCAATATTAGATCATATGATTAATAAAAAAAAAGGCAATTTCTATTTGTACAGTATGAAACACGGGTACATCTAATAAAACCACTCTTCAAATTCTAACAAGAAAAATCAAGTAAATACTAAATTAGATTTAAATATCATGAATGATAATTTAAAAACTTCTCATACATGAAATTTTTGAATATGACTCATGCATTATCTATGATCTTGCAATAATATCTATAGCATCGCATAATTCTGGACATTACAAGATTGTAGATAATGCATGAATCATACGATCTTCAAAAATTTCATGTGTGAAAAATTTTGAAGCTTTGTATCAAATGATGTCACTGTCATTGTTAGATTGTAAATAATGCATGTTAAAAGTCCGGTCCGGTCCGACTCGACTCCATGAGTCGAGCTTTAATCTGAACTCAGTTCCAAGTCAGAGTCCAGATCATATGATAACGATAAAAGAGATAATATAGTTTTTAATAAAAAAAAAGGCAATTTCTATTTGTACACTAGTGTATGAAACAAGGCACATATAATAAAACCACTCTTTCAAGAAAAATCTACGTAAGAATATAACTTCATCTGGGCAATTTCTGATTGGTCTGATTATATCACACCGCCACAGTTATTCATGTTAGTTTAATAATGGTCCCATGACATCTAATATTGCATGTGACTACTATATTTCTAGGTCTCTGACTCGAGTCCAGATTAAAACTCAACTAATAGAGTTGGGTAGGACTGGACCGGACTTTTAACATCCCTATGTGAAAAATTTGGAGCTTTTATCAAATGATGTCATTATAAGATTGTAGATAATGCATGAACCATGTATCAAATATGATATCATTGTTAGATATGAAAAAATTTCATATGTGGACTAGGAAAACCCACATTTGGATTTTCCATTTTGAGAAAATGTACAGGGAAGACCGTCCCAAATTAGAAAGGTTTGTATTATCGTAATCTTCAAAAAATTTCATGTGTGAGAAATCTGAGCAGTTGTTTAATTTTTCTATTAATCTCTCATTCATGATATTTATATTCATAATCAACACGTACTTAAACAGCAACATTATAACTTTCATTTACATCAAAAAATTCTAGAATCGAAAAAAAAAACCGGGAAAGTATATTTTACATTATGTCGTTATTTAATAATATACAGATACTCACTATAAATACCTAACAACAAATAAAAAAGATGGTTTATTATTGAATTTATTTGCCACATGGATAATTTACTCACCCTATGTACGTTTACGTACGTAGATCACTTGACCGTAATAATTTGTAATGAAACAATGGAAGCTTAACCTTTTGGACAAAACATAGTAAAAAACGAAAAGTAAAAGTGTAGAGCACAGGCACTTACTGACGCGTTAGTATAGAAATTATACGAGTGAATGTAAGTGCACGACGCGATATTTATACATACGCACGTTTTAAGATATAGTACGTACAAAAATAGCAGCTTGTTTTTTGATCGATATAAATAAAATAGAAGAAAACTAGGTTTTTTTTTTCGCCTGTACAATATGATAACTAAAGTCATTTATTCTTATTTCATGGAATATAAAAATAGCATTTATCGTGAAAAGAGAAGAACGATTAATAATCAATAGCGAAATAAAGAAAGAAGAAAAACCACAAAAAGTCGTCTTTAATTCGATTATCCAATTGTATCATTGCTATTTTTCAACTATATCTGGAAGTAAGTTCAACGTTTTTCAAATTCTGTGTTCTTGAAATTATTATTTTAAATATATATATATTCCTAAAAAGGCCTTTCTTATCGTATTTAGATTGATCAAAAAAATTCTTGTCTACTAGTGCCTTTTTTTAAAAAAATTTTTCATGTTCTTAAACCCGGATTTATTCTTTTTAAACCAGTATTTGACACTACTGTTATTTATAACTATCCAAAAAGCTATTTCTTCGAACTATCTTATTCATATTGGAATTATCTTGTAATTATGGTTTGTTTTTTGGTTTTTTTTTCTCAAGATGTCTTAACAAATAAACTTAATTGTTATTATTTGTTAACTATATTACTAGACAATCTGCGATCATGTTTCTGAAACTGTGCTTAATGATGATGACATTTTTGAATCTTCTGAAGCTGTATTTGATAACGATGAATTTTCTGAAGCTGTATTTGATAACGATGCCTTTTTTGAATCTTCTGCTAGTGATATTCATATAGACATTCACAAAAATAATGACGAAGAGTTAGTTAATAATGATAGTACATTGTTTGCTGGAAACACGTTGGGCTCTGAATTCAAAGACTACAATGATGATTTGCCTTTAATTACTACTTTCATCGAGATTGAAGTGGGCACCCGGTTTATCTCTATGCCTATTGTAGTTCATTATATAGAACAATATGCTTTTCAAAATCATTTTTCAGTTTATAAGCATAAATGTGAGACATTTGCTTGTAGAAAAAGAGTTCTTAAGTGCGATATGGGAAGAAGATATAATGACGGTTTACAAAAATCCGAATACTATTAAAAAATTAGCTGGTACAAGACCAACGCTGGGCAAACAAAAAAATAAAGGAAGCAAAAAACAAGGATGCGCATGGCAAATTAACATGACAAGACCATTGAATTCAACAATAGTAAAAGTAACTTTGTTTAATCTGTTTTCGCATACTTTAATTGTTATAAGCGTTGGGGTTATTATGAAAAACTTGGTGATATAATAACTATAAAATTTAGTTCAAGAAATTTAGAATAAATTCTATAAATCTTTTCAAATTCAGCTCTTTTAAGAAGATTCTATTGGGGTAACGTATATATTTTCTTTTTTTTTTTATACTTTTTTCATTACTAATTTATATATTATCACTATTATGAAATAGATTAATTACCTGATGTACAATTGTAATCAATAACTAAGTACAACCATTTCAAATAATATCTAGCTAATTTTTCCATGTCTTAACAAGTTACTTATGAAATGTGCAGAAGTGTACATAAAATAACCTACAGATGATTGATCATATAATGGTAAGGATTTTTAATTTTTCTTAGATTTGTAACTATTAATTTATAGTAGATTACTATATATAGTACTCATATGCTTTTGCAAATTTAACTGATACGTATCAAAGATTGTTAACTATTGCTATATACCTATTTAAAAACAATCAAAATATTTTAATTATATTTATTACAAAATTACAAAATTTTTTATATAAAGAAATTTTTTATTAAATTATGTGGGTGAGAAATATCAAATCTCTCCCTGGGTGAGAAATAAATTTACTAATAATAAATATTATATATTTTTAGACTCGAACGCACAATTAAAAGACAAGAAAACAAAATCAAAAAAAAAAAACGCTGAAATCGAATCATTGAAATGCAAGAATGAAAAGTTGTAGTTGGAAAATTACGCCCTCATGAATGAAATTAAAGATATGAAAGAAGTATACATTATTCAACACGAAGCAATTAATGATCAAGCAAAAAGAAATGAAGATTTGAAGTTAGAATGAAAAATTTACAAGTTAATTGCTGGATATAAGGTAATAATTAAAAAAAATTAATAATAATTAAAAAATATTATGAATATATTTAACAACTAATTTATTATCTATAGTTAGAAAATGAACGTAACAAATAAGAAAAACCCATTCAAGAAAACACTTCTCATTTTGATAATTAACAAACAAGAATAGAATTTAACAACTCAACTTCTATTATTTTTCTTGTTTCTCCCCATATGCAATTTTTCATTTCTATCATTTCATCATTTTCATCCCTCAAATGATAATCTGTTTATGCGTTTCTTCCAAAAAAGTTTCCAACTTATTAATGTTATTTTTAGCATAGTTTCACACTTTAAAATTTTCAACTGTATTCCTCTAAATAAAAAAAAAAGATGGTTATAATGAGCATGATTTACAAAAATGTTCGTCCACAAAATCTTGCATTTGGTTGAATGCCAATCGTCTATGATTTCAAAATAGATTAACACGGATAATTTCGGGTTGGTAAATTTAGTAAATTTAGAAACTTAAAGCTCTGCAATACCATGTGATTAAAAGGTGGCAATCCTTTAATTGTTTAGTCATTTTATGTTATCGTTATATAACTATACATGAGAGTTTAAGTCAGAATCGAATGACACATTAGGCCATAGGAATTTTCATGCAATAAATACATACCTAACGCTAATGTAAAATCCATCAACTATAATCAAGTATGTAATGAGTTGATAAATTCACTAACATATTTTTCGTTTTTAAAGTAAACATTATAATCGCTACAGTTCTTTTTTTCATAAAACCTTTTCAACACACAGCAATTTCCTGATTCTGGTCCCGTAGATGTGAACCACCAGCTGAATGCTGCCTCACTCTACTGTTATGTTGATGCTTGGCTCAATCTCATTTACTAATTTTTCCCGGGAATGCATTGCCATCAGTTCAATTTACTTGGTTCGAATTGCTCATAATGCATTTTTGCGGATTAAAGCTCTTCTAACTGAATCTATTTTTGACTATGTATTCTTCCGCCAGTCGTACTTATCCTTTCGTGTTCATTTTTAGTTTTCGGAAAAGGGTTGCTTGATCATTGATTGACATAACTTGCATTTTTGATATCGATATATTCATAAAAACACTAACTGCATCAAAAATAACTAACCAGGTTCTGACTTTAACGTTCCTCCGAAATATCCACAAAGCTAATTAAGTCTTTTCTTGCCTTTTTTTAAGAAAAAAAAATAAAAACATAATATATTAAATTCTTTCATGTTTTAAGAAAAGAAATGGCTCTGCAGCTTTGTTTGTAGAGATGTAATACTAGTCTTCGCGAATTTTATTCAAAATCTGTGAGTAAAAAAAAATATAAAAAAATAAAAAAACTTATAAAATAAAATAAAAAAATAAATTGTATTCTACGAATCTTAGGCCATATAAAGTTAATTTTTTGGTTCTCATAACATGAGACAAAAAAATGACCTGCCCGCCCAACTTTTATTTAAAAATTTTATATATAAAATTTTATAAATTTTTAAAAAAATTTTTTTCAAATCCCACCCGACTATTAAAACATATAAAAAATTTTTTTCAAAAAATTTCCAAAATATGACCCGGTCGGGTCATGAGAACCAAAAAATTAACTTTATGTGGCCTTACTAGAGATGGGTAAAATGCGCATTTTATAATAAAATGCGCATGAAATATAAAATGCGCATGATACCGCATGATAAAAAATTTTTTTAATTTTTATCTTTATTATTGATAATACATCTAAATAAAGATACTACATATCGATTCTTAATCAGATTTTTGCCTACATATATAAATTTTTACAAATTATCTAATTGTAAACTTCATCGTTGCTTATCTTATATAATTTGAGAATATATTTAAAAGCTTAACATTATTCAATGATCTTAACTATCTTAATCTGCATAATTTTTGTTGTTTTTATGTTTTAACTACCTTTAACATCCCAAAACTAATCTTGCCAATCTTGAGAATTTGCCAAATTAAATAAATTAACCTGCTAGCTATATAAATTTAATACATAATTTATAATGCTTTTAAATCTAATAGCCTTTTTAGAGAGATTAACAGTATTTTTTTTGTTTTTTTTTTATATTTTAATATTTTTTTAAAGTAATTTTTTTAATTTTTTGATTTTTTTGAAATAATTTTTAAATTTTTTTAATTTTTTTAAATAATTTTTTAATTTTTAATTTTTTTTTAAAATAATTTTATTAATTTTTTAATTTTTTTTAGAATAATTTTTGATTTTATAATTTTTTTGTTAATTTTTAATAATTTAAATTTAATATTTTAAAATATAATGTTTATAATTTTATCTATTATTATTTATTTTCTTTTTGCAAAATAACTTTCTAAAAATTCATCACCTTCAGATATATTATCCATAGATGTATCAAAACTTCTTTCTTTTAAATCATTATTATTTTTAGTATATTCTAAATTATTATTAAATTTTTATTTAAATTATTAATTAATAATTAAAGATTATTTTTAAACTTACCATTATTGTAATTATTATCTAAATAATTATTAGCATCTTCATTTAAAATTTCATGCAATTCAACATCTATTGTATCATCTAATTCATCATCTGATTAATTATTTATTTCATCAGTTAATTCATCATTTGATTCATTATCTGATTCATTATCTAATTCAATATTTATTTCATTATACAATTCATTTTCTAATTCATCATCTAATTCATCATCAGAACTATCACTTGATTCATTATCAAAATTATCATCAATATTATTATTCAAATTATTATCTAAAGAATCTTCTTCATTATCTAACTCAAGCATATCTAGTATATTTGCATTTTCAATATTTTTATTTTTATGAAGTTTTTGAGCAATATGTGGCAATTGCAATCTATAATTGCTATAAATATAGACTAATTTAAATACTCTTGGTTTAGTTAATCTTTGTCTTCTTTTATTATAAATAAATGAAAAATTAGACCAGTTTCTTTCTGCTACAGCTGAAGAAGTTGGAATAGATAATATTTTACATGCTAGTTTTGTTAACTCAAGAACAGATTCTTGAAAATTACCTTTCCACCACATTATTGGGTCAAGTTGATTTACAGATTTCCATGCTAATTGATTATCAAATGGTCCATTTTTAGTTTTATATTGAATAATTTGCTGCCAAATAGTTGATGAACAATGTGTATAATATTTAGAAATAAAGTTAGAAATAGTTGACATATGATTATTTGGTAATCCATTTCCAGCAATTTTAGGATTAAGAAAATTTGCAACTTCCATAACTGGATGATATATCTTAACCCATCTAGCTTTTAGTATATTTTTAATATCTTCTATTTAATTTAATTAATTATAAATTAATTAATTAATAAACTTTTTAATAGTTAAAAACCAAAATTAGTCAAGTTAAAATTTAAAAAGTACAAAAATTTAATTAATGCTATACAAAATTAATCAATTTGTTTTTATAATCTGACCAAATCAATTTGTTTTTATAATCTGACCAAATCAAAATATTTGAAACTTAAAAAAAGTTTTTATATATTTTAACAACTAAATAACTTTTTTTAAAATTTTTAAAATTTTATATTTAAAATTTTATAAAATTTATATATAAAATTTTAAAAGCTAGCTGGTCAGTTCTATTTAAAAGTTTCATGTTATAAAACCAATCATTTAAATTTGTATAGCTTAATTTAAATAAAGATTTCAAAATTTTAGTTTTGGCTAATTTTAGTTTAGTTTTTAATTATTATTAATAAAATTATAATTCTTACTATTTTGAATTGATTTAAAATAATCATAGTACCATTCATAAAAATAAGATAATTGAGGAGTATCACTTTCAAATATGCTAATTCCAATTATTAATTCTTTTAAAATATCAATTAGTTTTGAAAGATTATTCCAATAAGTTTTACAATAAACTGTTTTTTCAACAATTTTATTAATATTAACTTGGTTTGCAACTAATTCAGTAATTGTAAGACTAATTGCAATATGATTAACTTTAACTGATTCTATACAAATAAAAAAAGAACCCAATCTAGTTTTTGCTAGTAATTTAAGTGAAATATTTAATTCTTATGATCGTTGATGACGTCTAAAAATTGCTGCTAGGATATTATGATTTTTAAAAAACTTAACAATAGCTTTTGTTTTTTTATAAATAGAATTAATTTGGTTTAATTTCATAATATCTTGAATAACAAGATTTAAATTATGTGCTAAACATCCCATGTAAATAATATTAGGAAAAGAATTGCTCAAAATTTTTCAAGATTTTTTCATAACTAAAGCATTATCAGTAACTATAGCACAAACTTTAAACTTATCTATAGTTTCAATAATATCTTCTATATCCTTAGCAATATTATTAGCATTTTGACGTACTTCTCCTGTAGGTTTTGCAAAAACAAATACTAGTTTTGGAGTTGCAAAGATAAAATTTGTCCAATGTTCAGCAGAAATACTTGACCTAAAAATTAATAATTTTAAGTAATTAATTATATTAAATTTATATATTAATTAATTTTTAAAAATTAAAATATCTTAATAATTAATTAAGCAAATTTAATAATTTTTTAATTTTTTTTTTGTTTTAATTCTAGAGATCTTTCAAATTAAAAAAAAATTATTAAATTTGTTTTAAGTAGTTGCTAAGATATTATTTTTTAAAGTTTTTAAAAATTAAATCGTATACAAAAAAAACTTGTTTAAATTTTACCATCTATCACAAATCAAAGTTAAAAATTCAGCAGTTTCAATTTAGTTTTATTATAAACAGTTTCTAATAATTGATTAGACATTTTTTTTCTTGTAGGTAATTTAAATGAAGGTTTTAATTTTTTAATCCAGGCTTGAATTGGAACTAGCTCACAAAATAAAAAAGGCAAACCACATTGAAAAACAGCTTCTGCAAATTCTAGTTCATGATTATCCTGTTCATTTGCTATAATACTATCAAAACAATTTTTAATTTTTCTATTTTGTAGTGTTTTTTTTGAAGTGTTTATTAATAAATGAGAAGCAACTTGTAAAAATGTTATTTTTGGATGACCAAAAGATGATTCATAAGCTTTATTATCAATTTTGGCACAATTTTTTAAATGTGATTCACATTTGTTAAGAGCTTTATTGCAAGTATGGGGACAGTATTTACATTTAACTCTTGGTTGTTTAAATGGAGAAACTATACCAATATCATTATAATGCAGATAAACTAGGCCGGGATTTCGTGGCATTTGTTTATAAAATTAATTCACACCAAAGTTTGGAATTGTGAATACACTTCACAAAATACTTTGATATTTTTTAAAACGCATATATACGTTTTACAACAGTTACAACATCTTTGTAATACGTATATACGCAATAAACTAGGATATATTAACATGATCTCAGTCTGGCTTATAAACCAGATCTGCAGTTAGATTATAAAATTAATTTCTAATTCTGGTCAGATGGGCCATTAAAGTTTAATCTTGTGATCCAGATCGGATCTAATTTAACATTTATTAGAAAATTAATTATATTTAATTTTTCTATATAAAACTTTGATGGGATAAAATGCGCATAATTCGGAAACATGCGCATTAATGCGCATTCATGTGCATGATTGAGGTATCATGCGCACGCATGAAACCCATCTCTAGGCCTTACATATATTGAAATCAAATTTCTTACGGATGTATATATGTTGTAAACAAAATTTTTCATAAAGTGAACAAGCTCCACATATATTAATAATTTTAAACTTAATTTAATAGAAGTTATGTTTGGATGTTAATGAACTCTGATCTTTCTAATCAAGCAAATATTTATCAGAAAAATAATATTAAGGCTATTTGAAGTTAATTTTTCGGTTATAATCACTCCTCTTCTTCCACTTTGATGTCCTCAGTAAAATGAACATATAAAAAAAGTAAAAATTAAAAAAATTAAAAATATCATATAACGCGATAGGGTGTGCTTCGACCTTCGGGCTAAATTAAGCTTAATTCAGGCCGAAATTCAAAATAACTCACTATGCACTATTCGTGGTTATACGGCAAATATATAATTAAAAAATAATTTAAAATAAAAAAATAATTAAAATAAAAAAAATAATTTAAAATAAAATAAAACAATTTAAATATTTTAAAAAATAAAATTAAAATGAATTAAAAAATAAAAAATAATTTTTTTTAAAAAAAAAACAAGAAAAAAATAAAAAATAAANTATAATCACTCCTCTTCTTCCACTTTGATGTCCTCAGTAAAATGAACATATAAAAAAAGTAAAAATAAAACAATTTAAATATTTTAAAAAATAAAATTAAGATGAATTAAAAAATAAAAAATAAAAAATAATTTTTTTTAAAAAAAAACAAGAAAAAAAATAAAAAATAAAAATAAGCTAAAATTTTAGTTCCTACTTTGCTGTTCTCTCATATATGTTTATTTTAGTTTGCAATGAAAAGTTTCAAAAAAAACTGCTGAATAAAGATCTTTTGAAGTGTTTTTTTATTCGATTGTGAAGAGCTTGAGAACTGGTATTAATGAGTAAGAAGAAATATTTAAATAAACATTTAACTTTTACAGAAATAACAATTACAAACCAACTATTTGAATTGATACTTTTTACATTAATTTTTAAGCCATCCGATCAATAATTTATTTCATTCAATAAAGAACAAAATTTGCATTTGACAAATAGGAACTTGGAGAATTAGTAAACCCAAAATTCTATATGATCTCTGTATGCATACTTTAAAATAATGCAGATCCAATCACTAGATTACAAAAATTTGGCTGTAAAAATTGTATATCCATATGAAGTTCTTTTTCTCAAATGAATGCATTATGTAATTATTTATTTTATTTACTTAATTATTTATTTATTTTTGCTCCTCTCTTTTAAAAGAGAAATGTAAACTATTAAATCAAACTTATCTAACCTAATTAGTAACTCAGCTAGAATCTCTAAACTAATTTAACTTGAAGTCAATTCATTATAATAGATTTACTATATTAAAAATATTTATTTATTTTTATGCTTGTTTCATTTGACCCCTTCCCCCTCAAGAGTCCTGGAAAGTGATGCTAACCAAAAAATTAACTTCAAACAGCCTAAGTATAAAAACTTTAAATTCAAACAGGATATAATCAAAATCACAATTACAAATTATTAAATTAGAACATTTAAACTTGTACCAAAGTCAAAACTTTTTTAGGCTAAGCTTTGTGATTTAATTTCTTATTACTAAGCAGAATCCCAGCAATCTATTGTATACTGTAAATGAGTACAAGGTTGTGCTCCAGATGATTATGTGATAGGTTCAATAATTTTATAAATATAGTATTGGTATCAAAAATATTGACAAGATAATAGTCTATTTTATAAAATCAACTCTTGCATTTTTGGTTATTATTATTTATATCCTTTTTGTGCATAATATTAAAGGATAATTTTTGATTTACTGATTCAATTTCAAATTCTTTAATATTATATAAATTTATCCTAATAATTTCACTACAAAATATAAAATTTATATAATACAATTTATCCTAAATTAACAAGTAAAAACAAGTGATTTTTAGAAGATTTAGTTAATCTGCTAAATAACTTTCTGAATTTGTATTTCATAAAGAAAATTTTTTTTAGTTCTTTAATGGTCTTTAATGTTGCTTTTATTATCATAAATAAATTATAGCTAAACCTTTCTATAATGAGCTAATAGTATTTAAGACTATGCAAAGTTGATTTTTAGCTTTGTATTATATTGAATCTGAAAACATAGATCAATTAGTTAGATTTTTTTTTAATAGAATAATATTTATTTCTAAGGTTATACAAGGTTAATTTTCATTTTGTACAACAACTCATACAGGAGGATCACCAAAATAGTGTTCCAAATTGTTAGCTAAAAAACCAACTAGTTGCCAACTTTTCAACTAATTGATTTAAAAAAATTTTTAAACAATTAATTAATCATTTAATTAATATAATTCTAAAATATTCTGTTTAGTCAGATTGATCCATATTGATTTTTTGGATTTGATTAGCTAATTATCTGATAATAGCACATTGATTAGTTGGAACTATAGTTGGCAAAATTTTTACCAACTAGGAATTCTATACCAAAATTCTGGATCAGAATATGTTGAAGTGCATTAGAATTATGATCAGCTAGATCAGAATTGGTCAATTTTGTCCCAAGATCATAAAAAATTTTACTAATGAAATCATATCCATTTATTAAGTAAAAAATGCCTAGCTAATCATTTTGCTATAGTACTTGCTAATAGTTATAGAACATGTTCTAACTAAGTGCTATTATTTATAAATTAAATAAGTTGACTCACCTAATTTTATATATAAATTTATACAAAAATTTATTTAAATTAAATTTATTTAAAAATATACATATAAACTTTTTTTAAATTTCAAATATATATTCTTTAGTATTTATCAAATCCAAATTGACCCAATATTTGATTTAATTTNTTATTTAAAAATATACATATAAACTTTTTTTAAATTTCAAATATATATTCTTTAGTATTTAATAATCTTTAATTTAAAGTTTTAGTTTTTAGCTTTAAGTAGTTCAAAGAGAATTTTTCTTTAAAGTTAACTAATTCTTTACTATATTCTTTAAGTCATATAAGTAACTTACTCTATCTAACAATTTAAAATAATATTTTAAAAATATAAATAATGCAATTACCTAGGGTTCCACAATTTGATTTGATCTTCAAATATTTGAATCAAATATTTGATCATATTCAAATTCAAATTTGACTATATTTGATTTGATCAAATTCAAATATAGCTGAACTTGATTGATTTGACAAATATTTGATTTGATTTGAAAATTATTATTAAAAATTCAAATTCAAATCAAATTTCAAATTCAATATTTGAATCAAATCAAATTTCAAATTCAAATATTTGAATCAAATCAAATTCAAATCAGAGTTAATTTGATTTGATCAAATCCAAATTGACCCAATATTTGATTTAATTTGAATTTGAGGAACCCTACAATTACTATAAGTAAAGGCTTCTTATGTCCTAATTGAAAGTTAAAAAAAAGGTTCTTCTGATTCTAATATAGTGTTATAGAATGGGTTTCTTGTATAAATACTTTAGATACAGAGTAAAGCAGAGTTTTACAGTTTTACAGTTTTACAGTTTTATAGTTTTATAGTTTTATAGTTTTACAGTTTTCATACAGTTTTACAGTTTTACAGTTATTATCTTTATATTATTATATTATTTTATTACTTGCTTGAAAGATATATAAACCCTAGTTTTCTACCTTCCTGCACATTAGACTCAGATTCTCCACCTTTTCTCTCAATTTCATAAAATTAGTTATATTTCTTGAATATTATTACAGTTATTCCTCTTTATAATCACCAAGTCTGTTGCACTCTATTTTGGTGATTGTAAAGAGGTGTAACTATAAATAAATACTTCATTATGGTCATGTAATCAAAGGCCAATAAGTAATATATTTGTGCATATTTGAAATACTATTAAAAAATTTAATCCAGTGGCCCTATTTGGATAAACCAACTACCAGAGTGTTTGACTCAATGAGATGATTCTAAAGTGTTCAAAATCTTCTAAATTTAATTACAAATGCTAAGATTATTAAGGATTTTTCACTCAGACGTTTAAATTTAATCAATTCTTAAACATGTAAAGTGATACAAATCCTTAATGATCTCAGGAGCATGCAATTCGATTTTAATGATTTTGGGCTCATTAGAATTGTATCATTGAGATGACCATTTGGTAGTGTTTCATCTAAATTGGATCATTAGATCAAAAGTTATTTGCTATCAAACCTTTAAGAAGCTTTAATAGATAATTTTAAATATACATGAATATGAAAATTGGCCAATTAGATTTTATAATCCGTATTTAGTTAAAAATTGGTGACTATAATGAGGGTTTTTTATTAATTAATGATCTGTCACAAATCGATAGTGTGATCATAGTGTAACATGTCGCAAATTACTATGTAAATCCTATAATATAGGAATATTTTTGGCGACCTAAGGAAATCTTAGAAAGCTTTTTTTCTTACTAAGTTAATAAGTCATGCCTACTAAGTGAAAATTGTAGAGCTCATCGAGACGAGTCTAATGGTAGTTAGATCATTGAAATCGGACCAGTATACAATAAGATATCTTCAAAAAACAATTGGTCGAGTGTAAACAAACCTATTGTTTACATATAGTTGGCCAATCATTTTTCGAAGGTATCTCATCATATACTGGTCTGATTTCGATGTTCTAACTACTATTAGACTCGTCTCAATAAGCTCTACAATTTTCACTTAGTAGACATGACTCCTTAACTTAGTAAGAAAAAATGTTTACCTTGGGTGGACAAAAAAATTCCTACATTTTAGGATNTCTACAATTTTCACTTAGTAGACATGACTCCTTAACTTAGTAAGAAAAAATGTTTACCTTGGGTGGACAAAAAAATTCCTACATTTTAGGATTTACTTATCAACAAATAGTAAGAATCTGCATCACGTTACACTATGATCACACTATCGATTTGTGGTGGATCATCAATTAATAAAAATGTTAAAAAATCAAATTTTCATGGTGATAGTGATTATAAGCGATTTGTGACTATAATGAGGTTTTTTTTACTATGTTTGAGTTTGTTGCACAAAATTGAGTACTTAAATAGAAGTGTGACTATATAGTGTGTGACTATAGGGAGGTCTAACTGTATCTAAATAAATAAAATATATCATTGCTCAATAAATATACTTTTGTTATTTAATAAATATAAACTAAACTGCTCTTGTGAAGTAATATTCTACTTCCATACTACTTCATATATTCTCTGACCCTTACAAGATCCCGTCACTGCAAGTACTATATTGAAGGCTATAGTCACTTGTAACATTTTGTTGCCTTCTGGTGGAAGTTTATTTAAAATAGCTAGAACATTAGGACCTCTCTTTTGCAAGAATATTTTTTGATTACCTTTCCTCTTCCTCTCCTCTTTTCTAATTAAGTAATTGTTTTTGGTTTTCCTATCAAATTAAAAAAGATTTGTTCAAAAGGGCATACTTGAAGCCTCTTGTATTTGTTGCACTGGTATTTTTCTGTCAAATTGAAAAAAATTCATTCAGAACACAGGTCAAAACGATGTACATCGGTATAATATCGGGTACCTGATATATATATATATATATGATATATGGGGTGTGGTCTATTAAAACAGCCCTTTTTTACATGTAAATCATTTTGAGTAAATCGGGTTTAAAAAAAATATAATAAACAAAATTTTTGATCTAAAAATAGCATTTTGCGATGTTCTAGAAATTCCAGAAAAAACTAATGTGTTACATCATCAGGGATAAAATTTTTATTACGTCGTACATACGTCTTGCATTGTTCTTCTGGCAGGGGTTTTTTTTTAAAAAAAGTTTTTTTTTGTTACTAATTTTTTTTTCCATCTTTTAGATTTTTTCGAGTTTTCTTCTGGTGCTTTATTAGTAAGTGAACTTCTGATCTTTCAACATTTTCTAGTAAACCTTGTAAACTTTTACTAATCTTTCGGAATTGGTTGGTGAACTTTCTCATGGATCTTTCGATTTGTTGGAGGTTTTTCTGGTTTTCGGTGTTTTTAAAGAACTTTCTTGTAGACTTTCCTCATGCCTTTCGACGTTTTTGGAGAACTTTCTTACAGACTTTCCTCTTGTCTTTCGGCGTTATTTTTTTGGAGAACTTTTTGTCGACTTTCCTCTTGTCTTTCGGCGTTTTTTTGGAAAACTTTTTTGTGGACTTTCCTTTTGACTTTTTGGCGTTTAGTTGGTGAACTTTTTTGTGGATTTTCTTCTGGTCTTTTGGCATTTTTTGGTAAAACCAGAGGAATGTTCACAAGAAAATTCACTAATCATTTTCTTATGGGTTTTCCTCTGGTATTTCGGTGTTTTTTTTTTTGGAGGGTTCTTTTGTGGATTTTTTTCTGGTACTTCAGCGGTCATCTGATGAATTTTTTGTGGATACCTCTCTGGTATTCGGCGTTTTTTGGAGGGGAATTCTCTTGTAGATATCCCTCTGGTATTTCGGTGTTTTTCTTTTTGGTGAATTCTCTTGTGGATTTCCCTCTGGTCCTTCAACGTTTTTCTGGTGAATTTCTTGTGGATTTCCCATCAGTATTTCAGCATTTTTTTTGAAGAATTCTTTTGTAGATTTTCTCCAGTCCTTCAGCGTTTTCTGGTGAATTTCTTGTAGATATCCCTCTGGTCCTTTAACGTTTTTCTGGCGAATTTGTGGAGAATTCTCTTGTGGATTTCCGTCTGGTCCTTCGGTGTTTTTCTGGTGAATTTTTCTTGTGGATTTCCCTCTTATATTTCAGCGTTTTTTTTTGGAGGATTTTCTTGTGGGTTTCTTTCTGGTCCTTAGGCATTTTTCTGGTGAATTCCTTGTGGATATTCCTCTGGTATTTCGGCATTTTTTTTGGTGAATTCTCTTGTGGATTTCCTCTCTGGTCCTTCAGCGTTTTTATAGTGAATTTCTTGTAAATTTCTTGTGGATTTCCTTCTGGTATTTCGATGGTGGTTTTTTTTGGAGATTCTCTTGTGGATCTCTCTCTGGTCCTTCGGCGTTATTCTGGTGAATTTCTTGTAGATTTCATTTTGATATTTCAGCATTTTTTTTTGGAAAATTCTCTTGTAGATTTTCCTTTGGTCCTTCGGCGTGAATTTCTTGTGGATATCCCTCTGGTCCTTTGACGTTTTTCCAGCGAATTTTTTGTATTTTTTCTTTTTGGCAAATTCTCTTGTGGTATTTCGGCATTTTTTTTTGAAGGATTCTCTTGTAGATTTTCTTCGGTCCTTCAGCGTTTTTCTGGTGATTTCTTGTGGATATCCCTCTGGTCCTTTGACGTTTTTCTGGCGAATTTGTGGATTTCCTTCTGGTATTTCGGCGTTTATTTTTCTGGTCCTTCAGTGTTTTTCGATCAACTAACTTGAATAAACAAAAACTTATAGACTAAAAAATAATAATAAGTAATAAATTAATTATTTTATTATTTCAAATAAACTCAATAAACGTAATATTTATTGCAGTCAGAAAGTATTATTATTACAATTTTCCTAAGTATTTGGAATATTTCCATTGCCCTTAAAATGATTATAATCCTCCCTTCAATTTATACAATGGTTTAAAATTTTATTATCGTTCTATTTGTACCTATTTGGATTAATCATATTTTCTTCAATAATTTTTTTTGTTGCGTTCTGGATTCAGAATTAGTCTTCTGGAAGAGCATTCAAAATAGAATCTATCAGATTTTCTAGTGTAATTGCATTTACTTTTACTTTTAATTTTATTTCTTTCGTTTATTAGTGGAAATTTGGTTACGGCGAACAATGCGTATTTTTAGAATATTGTGTTATTGGATTATATGTATTTAAACGATTGCATGATCGTGAAGAATCGAAGAAAACAAAATCATTTACTAAATCAATTAATACTTTATGATTCTAATCATGATGAAATTGACAATATCACATGATTTTTGAAACTTTTTTTGGTGGCGATTTTATCCTGGTCGTTGTCAACTTTAATTTAATGAATTGGGTTGCCAATAATAAAGAAAGTTTTTATTATTATTTGTACGGAATTTTTAATACTGGTGTGCATGAGTTTTTTTTTTACAATGTAAATTTTTATCATGATTTTCGAAATGGTTGAAAATAGATAAAAAAAAATCCAGATAAATGCATACTGCATACAGTATACTCGTATACCAGATTACCTTTGTACATTAATAGAAGATTGATACTGCATACATACTTATTACTAACAATTAATTGTTTATGTTAAACAATAAGTATGTATGCAGTATCAGTTTTCTATTGTATATGAGTATACTCAAATTTTTTTTATGTATTCATTTTTACCATTGTTTTAAATAATATTCTTGTATGTCTTAAAATAATGTATATTTCACATAATACATTAATAGAGTAACAATTATATATTGTATATATATTATAGTAAATATATATATACTGTTTAAATCATTAGTTATATTTAGTTAAAATATTCAAATTTTTAAATTTTATTTTATAAAAAATGTCTATTTTTTCTTTAAATAAAAATATTTTTGAAGAAACTCATATAGAAAATACTCAATTACAAGCAGATCTTTCAAACTTACAATTTCAATTTTTAGTTCAAGATGATAAAGATAATAATTTATCTTTATCTGAAACACCTGAAATTTTAGAAATTACAGAAAATAACCTTTTAGAAAATGAGATTTGGACAGAAGAAGAGCTTTCAAAATTTAAAAAATTATATTATAAAGAAAAAGATATTATTGAAAAACAGGATGATGATAATCAAAATTTAGAAGATGAAATAAATTTATTACAAAACAATGATTTTAAAAAATCTTTTGAAAAAAATTGTTGTGAAAAAAATTGTTTACAAACTCAAGTTGAATATTCCATAGCTTTAAAAAGATATTTAAATTTTAAAAATCTTTCTAAATCTTTGCAAGATATGTATTTATTAGGTATAATTGCTGCTACTAAACGACCAGAAATAATTAAAAATTCGAAAAAGTCTAAACTTACTACAGAATATAGTTTTGAAGGAAAATTAATTTGTAAAAATGCTTTTAAAACAATTTATAGTCTTGGAGATACAAGATGGAAAAACTTAAGAGATCACTTTGTAGAACATGATATAAATTTACGTATTAATTCAAAAACTGGAAAAGCTGGAAGTCGAGCAATATCTTTTGAAACAGTATTAAAAGTAATTACTTTTATAGGAAATTTTGCAAAGCAAAATGGTTTACCATCTCCAGGTAATTTTTAAATTAATTATTTTATTTATAATTATTTTATTTTATTTATAATTGTTTTATTTAAAAATTAATTATTTTATTTATAATTATTTTATTTTATTTATAATTGTTTTATTTAAAAATTAATTATTTTGTTTATAATAAAATTTAAATTCAATAGGACGAAGTTTTCGTGATAATACTACTGCCATTATATATTTACCAGCAGATACTACTTATTCATCTTTACATATACAATATTTAGAAGCAATTAAAACTAATAATCAATTTGAAATTGGTTTTAAAACATTTGTTAGAATTTGGAAAAAATTTTTACCATATATTAAAAAATTAACTCCACGTAGTGATTTATGTTTAAAATGTAAAGATATGAGATTTAATGCAAATTATTGGTCAATTGAAGAAAAAGAAGCTAAAGTTTTAGAATGGCATAAACATATTAAATGGGCACATGAAGAACGAGAAAATTATAAGTAAATAATTTTAAATTTTATAAAATTTAAATTTGGTTAAAAATTTTTATTTAAATTAGTTATTATTTAAATTTTAATTTTTATTAATTTATTTTATAAAAATTATTTTTATAATTAAAAATTTTATTAGAAAATATATTAAAATAGCATATGAAGATATTCAAAAATTTGGAATTAATAATATAGTACGTCCTGGAAAACCAAATTCTTTAAATATTACAGTTCATCTTTCTTGGGATTATGCACAACAAATTCAATTACCATATTCATCTCAACAAGAGGTAAATAATTTTATTAAATTTATAAAAATTTAATTATAAATAATAATATTTATTTATTAATTATTTATTATTAGGGTGAAATTTATTTTAAATCTTTATATAAAGTTCATTTATTTGGAATATGTGATGATGCATTTCCACGTCAAGTAAATAATAATACTTTTTTATTATATAATTATATTTATATTAATATATTTTATAATTTTAGGTAAATTATCTTATTAAAGAAAGTGAATTAGTTGGCAAAGGTGCAGATACTGTTATTTCTTTAATTCATAATTATTTTGAGTTACATGGATTAGGAGAAAAAAAGTTAGTAATTCATGCAGATAATTGTTCAGGACAAAATAAGAATAATGCAATGATTGCATATTTAGCCTGGAGAGTTTTAACAGGATTACATGATAGTATAACTTATTGCTTCATGGTTGCAGGACATACTAAATTTAGTCCAGATGGATTTTTTGGATTGATAAAATTACTTTTAAGAAAATCTGAAGTAGATAATTTTGATGATCTTATTAATATAGTTCAAAATTCTACTCCTGGTGGATATAATATTGCACAAACAGTTTTTAATGATAAAGGAAATCAAGTTGTACATTTTTATGAGTGGACAAATTGGTTAAAACAAAAATTTACAACAATTCCAGATATATTAAAACAACATTATTTTGAATTTAATAATTTAGACAAAGGAAAAGTTAAAATTAGTACATCTTCTAATGGAGAAAAAACAACTATACAAATTGAAAAAATTATACAAAAAGATAATTTTAGTCAATTAGTTGAAAAAAAATTACCTGGTCTTAGTGTAGAACGACAATGGTATTTATTTGAACAAATAAGAACTCATGTACAAAATCCTGACAAAAAAGATGATTTGTGCCCAATGCCTACTGTTACTAAATCAATAAAATTTAAATAAAATTAAATATTAAATTTATTATTAAATAAAGTTGGCAGCTAATCGATTACAGAATCATGTAACCAACATATTCGATTAGTTGTTTAGTTATTTAATTTAATTGTAAGTTGTATAATGATATTATAGCTATTTTCAAAAAGGTGTTAATGGTCACAGACCACCATGTCATGGGAAGTACACAATATTTCCCAGATTTCTAGAGTTTCAAGACCCAAAGTTTAATTTTTATTAATCTAAATTTCCAAATTCTGTGATTCCTCACATAGGTATATGGAATTTGTTTACACATTTTTGAAAACAGCTGTAAAAAAAACTAAATTTTCTGCAATATGGCAGCAATATTATAATACACTATTATGGCAAATAATACAAACTCAGGTACAGATTATTTTTTGTACTTTATTGTATTTTTTTAAAATTAATAGAAAAAGAAATACAAAAAAAAAAATTTTAAAGAGTCCACCAACTAAATACCAAAAAACCAAAAAGGAAAATTCACCAGAAAAACAGACCAGAGTAAAATTGCCACCAAAAAAAGTTTCGAAAATCATGTAGTATTGTCAATTCATCATAATTAGGATCATGATAATAATATTTAATAAAGTATTACATAATTGATTTAGTAAATGAATTTGTTTTCTTCGATTCTTCAAAATGTAAAATGATCGTTGCAATCTTTTAAAAACATAAAATCCAATAACACAATTAAAAATACACATTGTTCGCTGTAACCAAATTTCCATTAATAAACAAAGGAAGAAATAAAACTATAAAAACTAATTAGGTAAATGCAATTATACTAGAAAATCTTACAGATTCTATTTTGAATGCTCTTCTGGAAGACTAATTCTAAATCCAGAATGCAACAAAAAAATTATTGAAGAAAATATGATTAATCCAAATAGGTACAAATGGAACGATAATAAAATTTTGAGCCATTGCATAAATTAAAAGGAGGATTATAATTATTTTAAAAGGCAATGAAATATCCCAAACACTTAGAAAAATTGTGCATAACTAAATAAAGTAGCATAAAATGTGAATTGTTAAATCTCCAAAAAAAAAAGACACTGAAATACCTAAAGGAAATCCACAAGAAATCTACCATAAAAACGCTGAAGGATCAGAGGGGAAGTCTACAAGAGAATTCACCAAAAAAAAATGTCGAAATACCAGAGGAATATCTACAAGGGATTCAACAAAAAAACACCAAAGGACCAGAAGGAAATCCACAAAATAATTCTCAAAAAAAACCAGAAGGAAATCCACAAGAAAATCCTCTAAAAAAAAAATGTCGAACCAAAGGGAAATCCACAAGAAAATTCACCAGAAAAATGCTGAAGGACCAGAAGGAAATCCACAAGAGAATTCTCCAAAAAAACACGCTGAAATACCAGAAGGAAATCCACAAGAAATTCGCTAGAAAAATGTCAAAGGACCAGAGAGATATCCACAAAAAATTCATTAGAAAAACGCCGAAGGACCAAAGGAAAATCTACAAGAGAATTCTCCCAAAAAAACGCCGAAATACCAAAGGGAAATCCACAAAAAATTTACCAGAATAACACCAAAGGACCAGAGGAAAATCCACAAGAGAATCTCCAAAAAAAACCCATCGAAATACCAGAAGGAAATCCACAAGAAATTTACAAGAAATTCACCATAAAACTGCCAAAGGACCAGAGAGGAAATCCACAAGAGAATTTACCAAAAAAAAACGCCGAAATACCAGAGAAATATCCACAAGAAATTCACCAGAAAAACGCCGAAGGACCAAAAGAAACCCACAAGAAAATCTTCCAAAAAAAATGCCGAAATACAAGAGGGAAATCCACAAGAAAATTCGCTAGAAAAACGTCAAAGGACTAGAGGGATATCCACAAGCAATTCACGCCAAAGGACCAAAGGAAAATCTACAAGAGAATTCTCCAAAAAAAAACGCCAAAATACCAAAGGAAAATCCACAAGAAATTCACCAGAAAAACACCGAAGGACCAGAGGGAAATCCACAAGAGAATCTTCAAAAAAAACCTCATCGAAATACCAGAAGGAAATCTACAAGAAATTTACAAGAAATTCACCATAAAAACGCTGAGGACCAGAGAGGAAATCCACAAGAGAATTCACAAAAAAAAAACGCCGAAATACCAGAGGAATATCCACAAGGAATTCACCAGAAAACCGCCGAAGGACCAGAAAGAACCCCACAAGAAAATCCTCCAAAAAAAACAATGAAGTACCAGAGGGAAATCCACAAGAAAATAGTTGGTGAACTTTCTTGTGAACATTCCTCTGGTTTCATCCGAAAGACCAGAGGAAAATCCACAAGAAAGTTCACCAACTAAACGCCGAAATGACAAGAGGAAAGTCCACAAGAAAGTTTTCCAAATGCCAAAAGACAAGAGGAAAATCCACAAAGTTCTTCAAAAAAAAACGCCGAAAGAAAAGAGGAAAGTCCGCAAAAAAGTTCTCTAAAAACGTCGAAAGAAAGGAGGAAAATCCACAAGAAAGTTCTTCAAAAACATACCAGAAAATCCACAAGAAAGTTCTCCAACAAATCGCGAAAGATCCACAAGAAAGTTCTTTAAAAACAT
>QKWP01000012.1:794751-831952 GCA_003550325.1 Gigaspora rosea | reverse complement strand
AAAAAAAAATATATTAAATATAAAACAATAAAAAAACCCCCAAAAATAAAATAAAATAAAAAAAATTAAAAAGATTAAAAAAAAGTTAACAATAAAACTGAAAAATTATTAAATAAAAAAAAAATATTAATAAAAAAAAATAATAAATATAAAAAAAATTTAAAATTAAAATAAAAAATTTAAAGTAAAAAAAAATTAAAATAAAAAAAAATAAAATAATTTAATTTTAATTTTTTTTTTCGATTTTTCATTTTTTTTTGATCGTTCTTTTTTTTTTAATTTATTTTTATTTTAATTTTTTTACCGTTATTAACTTTTTTTATTTACTTTTTTAAACTTTTTTTTTTATAATTTATTTATTTTTTTTAATTATTAATGTTTTATCTGCCTTTCGTTTATTTATTTATTTATTTTTATTGTTTTTCGGATAGGTGGTTTTCCTGTGGGTAGATAATATGTAAATAGGTGGACAAGGACGCTTTTAAGGTAGAAAGGTGGGCAGATAGATAGGTATGCCATATATGCAATAACAGAAATAAAAAGCAAATTTCCGGTTATTCCCTGCTATAGAGATATAATAACCAGAAATTTACCTTTTATTCCCACCATTGCATATATGCACTAGAGATGCATCCGTTATCTAAAATAAAATTAAACTAGTGGATATCCGGATCACATCTCGAGCAGTAATGACATATGTTAATAAAAAAGGAGGAAGTTCATTTTCGAAATTAAAAATTTTACTATCGTTTTTAGAAATTCCTATTGCTGTATCTATCGGGTACCTGATATATCAAATTAAAAAAAATTTTAAGTAGTAAAAATTTTTTTTATATTGTAAAGGATAAATTTTTTTGAATATATAGAATATCTGCATTGTAAACAATAATTTAGAATTATATATATGTAGATTTAAAATTATTTTTATTATATATACACATCGGGTACTCGATATATCCAAACTATACGATATGTATATGGTAGGTCACCAATATGTAGGATTTTATTTATAGTAATATGGTACACAATAGGTACCCGATATATTGGATATTGACAGGACCCCGAAGAACTCTGATATAACTCAGATCCAGACTCAAAATTTTAATATAACTTTATACACTTAATTTTATTAAAAGCTTTATACAAAAATATCATTT
Organism: Gigaspora rosea; assembly: GCA_003550325.1. Taxonomy (NCBI): domain Eukaryota; kingdom Fungi; phylum Glomeromycota; class Glomeromycetes; order Diversisporales; family Gigasporaceae; genus Gigaspora; species Gigaspora rosea. The sequence goes on along the minus strand of QKWP01000012.1, from coordinate 830,795 downwards.
AAGTTCAAATTTACTATAAATTATACAGTTTCAGATCTGAGTACCAGTATGATCATGTTAACCACCAAAGCCAAAAACATAATTACACAAAAAAAATGACAAAGATAAAATCAGAAACCTATCTAGAAAAAAAGAGCGGTAGTTAACCGAGTTCAAATTCAACAACAAAATTTTTAGTTCCGAAAATAAGCTACCCATACGATCGATGAACGTTGCTATATAGTAAAGTCTAAATTTTACTAAGTAAATCGATTAAAGTCGCATAAGTAACATTGTTCAGTAGATTAAAATACGCGTACTCTTAAAATTTCATACAAATTGGAGAACTTTTTATTATTTGACTTTTAATTTTTACGTTCAACAGATTTTTTTTTATAAAAAAAAACCGTTGAACGTAAAAATTAAAAGTCAAATAATAAAAAGTTCTCCGATTTGTATGAAATTTTCAGGATACGCGTATTTTGATCTGCTGAACAATGTTACTTATGCGACTTTAATCGATTTGCTTAGTAAAATTTAGACTTTACTATGTAGCGACTATAATCGATTGACCAAAAATCGCTTTATAAGTTACTCTCAATTTTTTTCAGCATATTTATTTATTGTTTATAACATATTTATTTATCGTCTACGGCATATTTATTTATTGTCTACAGCATATTTATTTATTTTACTTAATAAAGTTTTGTATTCAAAAATAAGCTACCCTTTTATTGTGCTTTAAATTACTTAAAATAGTAAATAAGCTACCCATGGTTTTTGTTTGTTAAAAATCGGCAAAAAAAGGTAGCTGCAACATATGGTATATATCGATTTATATCTACTTAAAAATTTTCCCGATGTATATATAGTATCATTATACAAAAAAAGATCATACTTGTTATAAAGATTGTTTTTGTTATACAAATAAATATCTAACTTATCAAAAAATTACCAGTTGGTTATACAAATTTAAATATACGACATATGGAAAAATTATATATAAGTCTATACAAAGCCAGATCTCAGTATTACATATATTCTTCAGGGTCCTATATTGACTTGTGGAAGGGCATACTTGAAGCCTCTGCTTTTGTAGCACTTGTTTGTTTTAAATTAGTTATTTAGAATCAGATTTGCATTTATTTTTTTTTCGTCTTAATATTTATAATAGATGCTTAATTTAAATTTGGAACTGTAAAGTTTATTAACTAATCTTTTAGACCTCTATATGAATAGAGCTTACCAAATTGAAGCACATGATGCTAGCATTCTTCTACTCTTGCTATAGAAGTTCAACAAATTGTTAACTCTGACCTATCTTGTACTGTTTGCTATACTATTTCCAAGCTTTTTGTACTTTTTGGAATCGATACCAACTAGCATACCTTGCTGCTAGCTATACTCAACAAACTATTGCTACTTTTTATACTCTTTATGAGCCTAATAATTATAATACTGTTAGAGCTGCTGCAAGAGATATTGTTTTTAGTTGCTGCTATAATAATCCCAACCTGAGCTCCACTGAAACTATTGCTGCCCTTTTTTGAGGATACACACGATTTACTCTTTGACCTACTCTACCTCTCAATTTACAAGGAAATGCTTTTGACTTATATATTGAAGGCCCTACCCTAGCCACTCCTATTCAACCAGCTGGATAACTGATACCTTTAACAACCCTTACCCGTACTATACCCCAGGACCACAACAATAATATTTTTATATTTAATCTTACACTTACACTACAATCTATATATAACTATTACCCAAAAAACTAGATAACCTAGCTGGACCCTCTCATTTTCCTACCTTATTTCCTTATAATGAAAATACTACCCATATTCAATTTTCTTCTCCACTTCAACTACCTACTTCCCCAATTGTTGAAATCACTTTATCAAACCTTATTTTAAATTGATTTTATATGTTTTTCAAATAATTTCATATTAACTACTTGCTTTTAATCTTTAAATATAGATCAAAACTCAATTAGCAATGATTTAAATATTATAATAAATTATATTATTATTTTTATTTATTTATTTATTAATTTATATAACTTGATGATTATGATATGACAATATTCATAATAATAATTTAGTATAAATTTTTTTCTTTTGAATTCAGAATATTTATTGTTATTATTTACAAAATTTAAACTTATTACAGACCAGTTATTACTAATAATATATGATGAATAATAAAACTTTTGTTATTGACAAATAATAAACCATTTTGTCAGGCAACTTTGAGTTGATAAAATGACAATTAACATTATGTGATAGGCAAAAAATTTTTGAAGTTCATTTAAAGGTCATAAATTAGAGATTTTATAAGTAAGATCACTCAAAAAAAAATTTGTTAGAGCACTAAAGGTGGTTTTTTATGAAACTTTTTGAGCAACAAGTGATACAAACAAAATTTCATATGATTGCAACTTTTTGGTGGCAATATTGAAGTAGTCTAAATATTATATATACTATACGTACTGTATATACTGTACTAAAAATCCAAAAAACATAAAAATCATATTACTAGTTATATGCTATTTACAAATCTAATTATATAGTTGGTTAAAATTTGGCAGTATAGCTACTACATAATTATGTGCTATAGAAAGCTTTCAGAAATCAGCTGATTTTTGTTTACTATAAGCCTATCTCTACTCACCCACATCTGATACCCAATTAGCCAATTAAATTTTATAATTACTAAAAAGTTAAATATAATATTTAATACAGTCGTCCCTCTCTATAATCACCAAGTCCGTCGCACCCTATTTTGGTGATTGTAAAGAGGTGTGACTATAAATAAAATACCTCATTATGGTCATCTATAGGCGAAATGTGGCATGCTTCCATCTAAAAGTTTTTTTCTTACTAAGTTAACGATACATGCACACTAATTGAAAGTTGTAGAGCTCGTCGAGACGCATCTAACGGTGGTTAGATCATCCAAATCGGCCCAGCGGATGGCGAGATATCGTCGAAAAACGATTGGCCGACTATATATGTAAACAATATTTGTTTACATAAGAGATTTTATATAGTCGGCCAATCGTTTTTCGGCGTTATCTCGCCATCCACTGGGTCGATTTGGATGATCTAACCACCGTTAGATGCGTCTCGACGAGCTCTACAACTTTCAATTAGTGGGCATATATCGTTAACTTAGTAAGAAAAAAGTTTTAGATGAAAGCACTCCACATTTCGCCTATAGTGATTTTCATATGTAATCTCCGTCACGGATTTTTATTAGTCGGCCAATCGTTTTTCAGCGATATCTCGCCATCCACTGGGTCGATTTGGATGATCTAACCACCGTTAGATGCGTCTCGACGAGCTCTACAACTTTCAATTAGTGGATATGTATCGTTAATATAGTAGGGAAAAAGTTTTAGATGGAAGCACTCCACATTTCGCCTATAGAATCACTCTCATAGATAATTTTAAATATATGTGAATATGGAAATTGGCCAATCAGATTATATAATCCATATTTATTTAAAAATTGGTGACTATAATGAGGGTTTTTTTATTAATAAAATTGTTAAAAAAATAAATTTTCATGGTGATAGTGATTATAAGCGATTTGTGACTATAATGAGGTTTTTTACTATGTTTGAGTCCATCGCGCAAAATCGGGTGCTTAAATAGAGGTGTGACTATATGGGTGTGACTATAGGGAGGGACAACTGTAGTAATTTACTAGCCAAATTTGATAATTTATCTACCAAAATGATTCTTTTAAAAAAAGAATTCTAGTATAACCAATTCTATAAAAATCTAATTATAACTTTCTGTAGTTAGAATAGATTTGTATTACTATAAAAGTTTTACAATTTATTAAATCTTTATAAACTATTTATAGTAATACAAAATTTTCTATCTCAGGATCCTGTAATTGAATTTTAATTATTTTGGACTTGCTGGAATCCTTTCATTGAGACAATTGTTGGATTATAGAAATTGGCCCAGTAAAACAAAATTTATTAACAATTAAAAATTAATTTTTAATTGTTAATAACTTTTAATCTACTGGGTAATTTCAATGATTCAATACCAAATTGATCCTTTTAATAAGAGGATTCTAGCAAACCCAAAATAATTACAGAATCCTGTGATTGGAATAGATTTGTATTACTATAAAAGTTCTATAATTTATTAAATAATTATAAACTATTTATAGTAATACAAATTTATTCTGATTTTAGAATCCTGTAATTAGAGTTTAATAATTTTGGGCTTGCTAGAATCCTCTTATTGAGAGGACCATTTTGACAGTTAAATCATCAAATTGGTCCAGTAGATCAAAAGTTATTATTTATTAAATAGTAGGAATTGGAAACTAGTATAAGTCTGGAGCACTAAAATTTAAATTTAATTGATAAAATATATATATATTAGAAAATTTTTATTTACACAGTAAATTTTTATAATTTAATACTAATCTAAATTTAAATAAAAAAGTTTTTTTTTTTTTTAAGTGTGATCTTGCCTTTTTTTATTATGAACTGTGCAGTCTAACTGCCTTGTACAAGTACAAAATATGACCATTAATGTTCTATGTAAAAAAAGACTCTCCAAGCGATAACTAGGTTACCTGCCCAAAGCGTCCCATCATACCAAAACTTTGTCTCAATTTGGTCTCGAATATACCTTTCGAGTTATATTCTGTCAATCATCAACTGGTGTTGGATGCCATATCAAGACCACTTTTCTTTTCTTAAAATTTTAACTTCTTCACAATGAGCACGTAAAGAAAAAATGGGAAAATAGAAAAAAACAAAAAGAAAGCAAATAACAAAATATTCAAGGATAGAAAAAATGGTGAAAAAGGAAAAACGAAAGAAAAGAAAAAAAACAGAAAAAGAAAAAAGAAAGAAGAGAAAAATAAATCTAGATAGGTATAGTCAAAGTCTATACTAAACTCATAAAAATTATATAGTACGGTCTATATAATCTTAGTGCTATATTACAATAAAGAATGTAATCATGTAACCCTACATCTTCTAAGAGGTCAAGATCTACCAATCCATAATTTAATTTAAACCCATCCAGTCGACACTGGCACCACGTAGTCACCTGGCAGTTTTGCAAGCACGTGACTTCTCGTGACTTCATACACTAGAGTTTTCATTCTTGGATGTAAACAATGTTGATCTTCTAGAGGGGTAAACCGAAATCGCTACTTTTTGGAAAATTAAGGAAAAACCCAAGTGTAAGGCCAAAAAAAACAACGTAAAGAGAGTGTAGTAGTTTGCATTATATAGAATAGTAAAGTTGACCAGGTTTCTGCTTCTACTCTGCCATAGCTCCACAGAAACTTGACAAAAACTTCTGGTTTTCACCCACAACTTTTTCTATAGTTCCGTAGTCTTCTACTGGGGAGTCTCAAACCCAAAGGAAACCTCTATTTCAGCTCTATTTCAGTTATTCCATAACAGTCCAAGGACTCATCAAGCTCTTAACTCCTTGTTCCAGTTGCTACAGGCGAAGTCTTGTATAAAGTAAATGTTACTAACTATAAGTTTTGTTGCAGGTCCGTTTGGTGGTTGTTGGTTTGAGGGATCGTCAGAAAGAGTTTAATAAAAAAGTTTTTTTAAACTATATAATTTATTCTATAAACAATATTAAATTTTTAAAATATTATAATTAAATTTTTCTATAAATAAAATTTAAAAATATTACTATAATTAAATTTTTATAATAAAAGTTTTTTATCTTTTGATTGTTATAATATAACCTATAAATAATGTTAGAATATCATTAGTTTATAAAATTAGAATTAACATAATCTTGTTATTGCAGTTTGTAAAAAAATTTGTAGTATCATATTCATCAGTAAGTTTTTATAGTACAAATCTGTACAAATATTTAAAAAATCAATTATTAAAAATTTGCAAAAATCTGTAACCCCACAACTGTTAGTAAAGAAAAAACATTTTTAAAATTTGTATAAATTTTTAAAAATTAAAAATTTGTGATAGTTTATTAATCTGCATATCACAGTTTTGTATATATATTTTTTTTATTACTAAAAAAAATATATAATATACTAAATTCTAATTCCATGCTTAACTTACTACAAAAATGCATTAATTCACTACAAGAACACAATTATTTTAATACAATAACACTATTGAATTACTACAAGAACATGTACAAGAATACTACCAATCACTACAAGCACACCAAAAATTTACTATAAAAATACTGTCAAAGTTACTACAAGAACATTGTTACTTTACTACAAGAATGCCATATAATTACTACAAGAACATTATCAAATTACTACAAAAATGCTGTCACTTTAATACAAGAATGTATGCAAGAATGCTATCAATTTACTACAAGAACGCATACAAGCATACTATCAATTTACTTTAAAAATGCTGTCAAGTTATTACAAGTAAGTTATTACTTTACTTATCACAATATTGAATCACTACAAGAAGGCCATTACTTTACTACAAGAATACTTGTTGAATTATTACAAGAACTTAGTCAAATTACTATAAGAATACTATCACTTTACCACAAGAACACTGTCACTTTACTACAAAAACATCATCATTTCACTAAAGAATAGCATCATACTGCAAGAATGCTATTGCTTCACTACAAGAATGCTATTGTTTTACCTCAAAATAGCATAATAGAACTTTTTTTTAATTGGCTATCATGTCAGATGATCTTTATCAAATATGATTGGTTAATTAAATATTGATAAATTAGTAGTTTAATGCTTTTCAATATATTGAAATATGAAAAATTTTTGTATTCAATCTATGTTATTAAAAAGCATATTTAATAGCTTTTATCATTATGGTTAAAAATTATATGACATAGTAATAATTAAAAACATTAATACAACAATATTATTCAATGTAATAATCTTTAATATTAATAATATATTTTATTCTTTTTCAACATGAATGCAATTTTTCCAACATGAATACAAATATTATATTATCTATTCTATAGATTCTATTGTTACAGTTAATAAAACCTGCACCTATTTTTTACATTATACAGTATGTATTTTTATATATTCATATCCACAAATTATAACTAACAAAACCAATACCTCTGATTGTATGTATCTCTTATAACTATTATGAGCAATCTAAACATTTATAAATAAGAGTTTTATAATATAGATAATAAAAAAAAATGCAAATATTGTATTAGCTGTTTAGCTGATATATAACTGTATATTCACCTGTAGTATATTTGTATATACATTTATACATTCACACTCGTGTCTTATGAAAGTCATACAGATCATTAGATGCATTAAATTAGTTTTAACAAAATGTCTATATTATGGCCACAGAACATCGAAGCAAAGTATTGTAGAAATTAGATAATTTTTTAATGAGCAGTCATATGATATACCCTATTTCTTAAGTTTTTTATATGTAAAATCTTGTATAACCATAATGCATAAATTGAATTTCTGTCATGCTTCTCAAAAGCAATGTTGAAATACTACAAATCACTGCCAAATTACTGCAAAAAAATATTATAAAAGATTAAAAAATGTATTCGTAATAATAACAAAAAAAAGAAAAAAAACTATACTAAAAAAATTACTTATCTTTATATAGATTCCTAATTTCTCACCAATAATAATTTACCATTTCCAAAACGTACATACTTTCATGAGCAGGTGTGAGATTTCTATTCTACAATTCTTCTAATCTGCTTTAGTTAATATTTATACTTATTTTACTAACAATATATAGAGTTTTTTTCTGTATCTTTGCACTTTTTGTCTAAGAGCCTCTAAAACATACTCATGATCAAACTTCTGATTCTAGAGTGTTTACTATCCATAGTAGAACTTTTTACATTCTAAAGAAAAAAAATACAATAAATAAATAAAATAAATATGAAAAAAATAAAAAATATAAAAAAAAAATCAAAAATGAAAAACAAAATAAAAATCAAAATAAATTACAATAAAAAAAATTCAAAAAAAAATAAAAAAAATAAAATTGAAAAATAAAAAAATAAATAAATTTTTTTTTTAATTTGGCAGTCATGTTACAACTTTATTTTATCACTTATGTAATACCAGTACATTGTGATACCTGCTTTAAGTTGGTTAATATGTAAAGCACAACCCATCCAGGTGTCCTAAAGATCCTTAAATGTAACCTGCTATATCAAACATTTCTCTCATCAGGGACTCCTTCTCTCAATAAATTTAGGGTATTCAAATCACTGATTGGAATTTGCCATTTGTCATAAACACCTACTTTCTAACCCTTTTCTTTTAACTTTTCGAGTAGCAGGATTCTACCAAAAAACAAAAAAGAATAAAGAAAATAAAAAAAATAAAAAAAGAGAAAAGCTACACAATCTAAACAAAAAACCAAAGTAATAAAACATAAAAATGAAAAAAAGAAGAGGGCACAAAATAAATAGCATGGTAGTACTATTTATGCCTGTGTTAGATAATAAAGATTATATAATACTGTGCAAGGAATTATCTCATCTAAGTATTATATATACAAATTTACAAAAAGAAAAAAGAAAATATGCTTAATAGAACATTCTAGAAAGAATTTTTATTTTGAATTTTACTCCAAAACATCTTACATGTCATTTATTGTTTATCTCAAAGGACCCAATTTTACTTATGACTTGATTCTGATTTGGTAGGCATGTCTCAATTTGAAAGGAGTAAACACTACTAATCTTTTGAAGGGGGTAAGCTGAAATGCCCACTTTTTGAAATTTTGAAAGTCCAAGGGGCATCGATGAGAGTACCAAAACAGAAAAGAGTTTGTAAGAGTTACACTATATAGAATAACATATCTAACCAAGTCTCTACTTCTATTTTTATATCCATAAAGCTTGAGAATAACTCTATATGTCTTTGCTCGATAGTACCAAAGCCTGCCAAGGTGCCTCACTTAAAAGTTTGCTAGTCTTTTTTAGCTTTATTTTATTGCAGAACATTCAGTGAATGGTCTTTGTACCCAACAGCAGCTTGGTGAAGTTTTGTGATGTATAAACATGTTAACTATAGGGTTTTTTGTAGTTCAGTTCTTGTTGAAGTTTTGGTACAAAGGTCATTGGAAAGAGTTTTGGGATAAATAAAAAAAATTTGAAAAATAAAAAAATAATAAAAAAATTAAAAAAATAAAATAAATATAAATTGAAAAGATTAAAAGATCAAAATAAAAAAAAACTAGATCCCAAAGATAATGATTGGTGCCATAATTCAAAATGCAATTTGTCATAATGTAATAATTATTTATTACAAAAGCCGTAATTGTAATTACATTTATTTTATGTAATAAATATTATTACATGTAATAATATTTATTATTACAAGTATTAATTATTATTACAAGTAATAATTAATTTTACAAGTAATAAATATTATTACAAAGTAATAAATTTTATTATATAATTATTATTATAATTATAATATTATAAATAAACAAAGCTAAAGCTATAGTATTTATATAAATATATAATATACCTTAATAAATACAATCAAATCTCATTATAGTCACTCTTGATATAGGCATAATTTTTAATTTTACTATTTTTAAGTTCAATCTATTATAAACTTTATAAAAATTGACTTTTAAATAGCTACAACTTTTTATAATTATCAGATTCTTGTTTCTTGAACTGTTAATTATATTGAGATTTAACTGTATAAAAAAATAAAGTTAATAAATTAAAATTGTATAATATAAATAAAACAAGTAAAACTAATATATTTTAATTAATAAATTATTTTTTAAATAAGATTAAAATTTAATTTAATTAATTATATATAATAAAATATATTTTATATATTATTATATTATTATATGTAATAAATAATATTATATATAATAATGTTATTTATATAATAATATTATTATATAATATTATTACATATAATAATATCAGCATTGTTAAATCATATCACTAGTGTCAACACTACTATAATTTTTTATTATAAGCTGTAGTGTAATGTGAAAATCAGATGTAATGTAAATTTTTTGATATTTTTTAAAAATGACTATTATACAAAAATTCGGGTATGAAATCATTTTTCAGGCTTTAACAAAAAAAATTACTTATAAAATTTTGGTATAATCTATACTTCTATGCCATCCCAGGCCTTAACCCTACCTAATATTAATTGATGATCCGCCAGTCATCGGGTGCATGATCATAGTATAACATGACGCAGATCACTATGTAAATTACTATATATGTGAATGCTATGATCGTCCAAGGAAAAATATTTTTTTACTAAGTTAATCGATCTTGTTGACTAATTGAAAGTTGTAGAGCTCGTCGTTGCGGTTCTAATGGTAGTTAAATTATCCAAATCGGCCCGGTGGAAGCCAAGATATCTTTAAAAAACGCGTCAACGACTATATAAAATCTCTATATAAACAAAGATTGTTTATATAGAAATTTTATATAGTCGTTGACGCGTTTTTTAAAGATATCTTGGCTTCCACTGGGCATATTTGGATGATTTAACTACCATTAGAACCGCAACGACGAGCTCTACAACTTTCAATTAGTCAACAAGGTCGATTAACTTAGTAAAAAAATATTTTGCCTTGGACGATCGTAGCATTCACATATATAGTAATTTACATAGTGATCTGCGTCATGTTACACTATGATCATGCACCTAGTGTTACAAGCCGACTGGTTTTTATCGGCTGGCTTAGCCAGCTGATAAAAATTTCGGCTAAGTGGCTGACTAATGGCTAATATATACCAATCGTGCCGAAATCAATAACTTAACTGATTCAGCAGAAAAATCATTCAGCAAATTTTTACTAAGTGTCCTAGAATTTATGATAACAGAGTATGACTTAAATTTCTCTTCCTGATGCATTATTTTATGCTTGCAATATATAAATGTACGCACCCAAGTGAGAATAGATAACTATATTAATCCTTAAATAAGTACAATCCTTAAATAAGTACAATTTATTCTTCTACCAAAAAATTATTATTATATAATTCTTAAGGCTCACTGCACTAGCACGACGCATTAACTTGTTGAAATATAGAACCTTAACTTTCATAAGAAAAATCATAACATATATCTTTATTTCTGATTTTCTGACCACAGTAAAAAATGCTTTAACGTTACTAACAATGACAGATCTTTCAGAGATCTGGAAGTATTTCAATTAGATTTAATTTATATATAAAAAACTCAATACGAAGTAAAAAAAAGTTTGCTTTTGAATAGAAGCAAACTTTTATTATTGCTTTATCAATAATTAAAGTTTGGATATAGATCTGTGTTCGATTTGATCTATTATTATATATACTTATCACGTGTATGGTATACCCTTAGCCATATTAGCCAGCTGATACACTTAAATCAGCTGGCTTAGCCAGCTAAGCCGCCTTAGCCACGGCTGCTCTAGCCAGCTTGTAACACTACATGCACCTGATGACTGGCAGATCATCAATTAATTAGAATTTAATTTTTGTTTTTATTTTGATTTGTATATTATACAAATTTCATATGACTAATGCTAAATACCATAGATTCAATATATAGTTTTTGAATAATATTATTACATTATTATATGTAATAAATAATATTACATGAATAATATTTCATATAATAATATTATATGTAATAATATTATTACATTATATAAAAATATTAGCAAATCATAGACAAATATTCCTATGAAATGCATTTTAAAAGTATAATAATTGTCATTTATCCAACTTACATAACAAACATTTTTTAATAGGTAATATCATCAATGATTATGGACCTTCAAATAATACATCTGCTGATGTATATTTAATGGACCTTTCAGATTATAAATGGCTGACGCAATTTGAAACGCTCCTATCACTTCTTCTACTCCTGTCCCTTCTATTCTACCCCTTATGCTACTGATAATATCAAATTGATAATTATTTGTTCTGTTGTTAGTGGTCTTGTAATTATGGGTATAGTTGGTATAATAGCATTTTGCCTTTTTAGGCACCGGATTACAATCATTAGCGCTTTATAATTTTGGGCTAACCATTGTGACCTACCTTATATGGTTGTGTAATGTTTTTAGTGCTTTATAATTTTGGGCTGACCATCGTGACCTACCTTATATGGTTGTATAACATTTGTTATATGTTATATATAACATAATCATTTCATTTTTGGCTGTTGTGTCTCTTTAATACAGAGATCGACATAAAAAATTTCCTAGCAACACCCAGAAAAGGAAATTTTTACTCTCGCTATTATATATATATATATATATAATATATATTATATATATTATAATATACGATAAGATTACTGAGAATAGTGGGCAAAGCTTAGCTTGTGCCCCACCAGGGCATGGGTAATCTCAGGACACCAAGGTTTAGAAAGTAACCATGAGGTTACGATTGTCTGGGCAAGGCCCTTGCATCTACTTGGAAGTATAGGATCGGCAATATGAAAGAAGTGTGGAATATAGTAAATAGCGGAATAACAAAATAGGTAGTAGTCCAAAAATCCAGATTATACAAAAAATGGGGTATGGAAAGCTCTGGTAGGTTTAGGTCACAGATAGTCAAGAATGGCTGAGTCTCTTGTACTTAATATAGTATAATATTGTATCACATAATATATACAAATATATACTTAATAATAAAGTCTTTGAGGCACGACATCACCTTAAAAAAAAAAAAATTTATTATATATATTATATATATATATTATATATATATTATATATAAATCTACACACTCTTTCCACTGATCCTCTGTACACAAACGTTTCTGGAAAAATTTTTAAAAAAACAGCAGAAAACACATAGATAGGCTTTACGAAACACACAAAAAGTGATTAAAGAAAAAGAAAGGTTAGGAAAAGCCACCTAGGGCTACTTAATATAAAATACTTTGGCACGCCAAGAAGCTTGGAAAACACAAACTTTTTAAAGACTTTATAAGTCAGCCTAAAACTAAGGAAAACTGGAGAATTTGGCTAGACCCTGTACCACCGATCACTAGGTCCAAAACCAGAAGGAAACAAGTAAACAAACAAACATGTATACTAATCAGGTCTAGGGCACCTACAGCAAAACAACAAGTCGTGAACTGGTTACTAATATTACAAAGTAGTCATGTGTCGCTTGCAGGAATTAGAACATCGAAAATAGAAACTTTGAATCAGGATCGACAGCATAATCAGAATCTACATAAGTAGAACATCATGGAATTTTTAAAAAACCAGAAAGTGAAATAATCGAAATCACTATGAGTCAAGAAAAACTCGTCCTGAAAAGAGACAAACAAGTCGCTAGCTTACTTGGCATTACATACCCAGGTACAGTTTATATTATTAGGCGGGCTTGCGAAATTATAGAATAGAAATAACTTGAAATTACGCAAGAAGAAGAGCAACCAGTTGAGTCCAAAACAGAAAACCTAGAAAAAAAATAGAGATACACGAATTCAAAAGTGCTATAAGTAAAAAATTGTGCTAACAATACAAGAAGGATGTCATTTAGACTATGGCATAGAGGAGCTGGAAAGACAAATTTCAAACATAATTGAAATGTCGATAGAAGCAGAAAAGAGTGGAATTTATCAACTTAGTAAAAGAAATGAGACTGAGTCAACGCAAGATCACAGAGAAAGGGTGCTAGCACATGAAAAAGAAGTGAAGGCATCTATAAAAGATAATCAGATCACAAGCAAAGGCGATACCATACAAGATCATGATACAAGCGTGAATGAAAGCTTGCTGCCCAATGAACAGACAGAGACGATACAAGAGTACACTTTATAGGACATTCTATCATACTATACTACAAAAGAAGTTACTGGTGTGCTGAGAAAGTACGGAAAGATAAAAGTGAAAGGGTGGAATATTAAAGCAAAAAACAAGACAGTAATAGTCTCAATCCAGTTTTACAGCAAGGAAAAAAGAAAATGGCTCAAAAATATGTGTGTGATTCCTACATCTAATGAAAAAGTATCAAGAATAACAAAAGGAGAAAATCGTCTCGAAATTTTAACAAAAAGAGCCAAATTTAAAGCCACACTTAAAAATCTGCCATATCATGCACAGGAAGTACTCCTACTCTGTCAGCTCAAGAAACTTGGAGGTATGGCAGTGCATATTCCAATCAATAGTAATGGTAACCAAAGAGTTCAGCAACAGTATATTTCAAATCAGCTAAGGAGAAAGTTAAAGCTACAAAGTGTGGTATTAGCAACTATAATACAAAGCTGTTATGGAAATCAGAAAGCAACTCAAGTAACAATAATCCAGAAGAGAACTTTACAAATGAAAACAGTAGAAGTCCCAAAGTTGAAGAAAGGAACTTCAAAGAAAAGTAGCTGACTAAACGTCTGAATGGCAACGATAGAAAGGAAGAGGAAAGTAAACAAGAGGATGAGAACAGAAAAGAGAAATTCACAAGGAACCTAATACGATGAAAGCAGGAAAGCTAGTAGATGCGAACATTGACCAAACAAGTCTCCTTGAAGAAATTCTAAAAAGGCTTTTAGCAATAGAGGAAAAACATTTTAGAAAAGAGGCCCAATCGCTCCTGAGAGGCGCCATAGGCATCTCTTTGAACACAGAAGTGCTGCATTATAAAAGTAGCACAGAAGAAGGTGATGTGGAGAAAAGAAGGCAGTTTGAAGTTTTGAGTGTTGGGACACATAATATTAATGGAATCAAGACAAATGGGGGAAAAATAGGCTTTGTAATAGAATACATGGAGGAAACAAAGATAAATATACTAGGTTTGTAGAAACAAATGTATCAGAAAAGAAAGAAAAGATGATGCTTAGAAAGGTTCAAGGTTATCACGGGTTTTGGTCATCAGCAGATGATGACAAAGTGAAAGGGTCCAGAGTAGGTATAATTATAAATAGCAAGTGGGAAAACCACGTCGCAAAGATGGAAAATATTAGTCCGTATATCCTGTGAGTTACAATGTTTTTTAAGCGAGTTAGTATTGAAGTCATAACGATATATCAAGCACCGAACGATCACGAATTGGAAGAAAAGATCGTTAAGTACTTAAAAGGAAAACTATCTGAAAACAAAGAAAAGCATATGAACCACCAAATAATTATTGGAGATTTTAATCAAACAGCGGAGAATGTGCTTGACAAAAAAGAAAAAAGAAAGGAGATGCCACAAAAGAAATCTAAACTATCGGATATTCTAGTGTTACACAATTTCAAGGACATTTTTAGGGAACTAAACCCGGAAAGTGTGAGCTACACTTGGAAAAGAAATGAGCAAGCATCTCGAATTGACTATATATGGACAAGTAGTTCATATAGTGATCAAGTTATAGATAGCAAAATAAAAGACATGACTTGTATAACAGGAAGTGACCACGATCTAGTCTTGGCAAGGCTAGCAACCAACTTAGAGGAAAAAAGAAGACTAGGACGACAGCTACAAAAGCGGAAAAAAGAAAAACGGTTGCAGCTGGATCTAGAAATAGTAGAGGAAGAAGATTGGGAAAAATTCTGAGCTGGGTTAGACAAAGACCTACGGGAACAAGACATAAACAAGAACATAGATAGAGTAAACACAGACAAATTATGAGAGGTAATCGAAAAATCGCTTGTTCAAGCAGTAAAGAAATACTTGCCAAGGAAAAAAAGCGACCCTCAGTTGAGTCATGCAGCCTAAAAGCTAGGGATAAAGAAGAGAAAGATATTAGAAAAGACATTAAAATATTGGGAAAAATATAACGAAAGTTAAGAAAACAAGAAAAAGGAGAAACAAAAAGCCTAACAACTGAGCAAAAGCAGATGTGCATAGAAATAATAGAAAGAAGAGAGCTTGGCAAGCACGAGCACATACAGATTGAGGACCTACTGAGGGAAGAAAGGATTGTAGGGTTTTGAAAAACACTAATTGCGCACTTGAACCTATTACTTAAACAAAAAGAGGAAAAAGAATAAGAGGTTTCATCGAAACTTGTCATGACATGATCATTAAAGACCAAAAGAAGATGTTGACGAGCTTGCTAAACAAACCTTATAGAAAGATCAAGCTTAACAAGGTTATAGTTCAGGATAAGGATAATGAACCGCGGCTAATAAACAACTCAGAAGAAGTGTTAGAGGCAGTACACGCGCACTTCAGTGGCCAGTATATAAAAAGAAGACACAAAGCGGATAATATGCCAGAAAGCTGGAAGTCAGTTTACAAGGCACGTGAAAATGTCAAGTCTTAATGGTATAATGAAATAGAAAAGAGTGTCACAATAAAAGAGTGGGATGAAGCCGTAAGAAATACAAAAAATAATTCAGCTCCAGGACAATCTGGGATCACGTACCCTCTATTAAAACGAGTGGGAAAAAAGCCAAAGAGCTATTGGCAGAACTAATATCAGTATGCTTAAAAAAGGGCTAATACCAAGAAAATGGAAGCTGGAGCTGCTATATCCGATTCCAAAATATGAAAACTGGAATTACAATCTAAATAACATAATGCCAATAGCTCTTATTGAGGTCATACGAAAATGTACAGTAAGAATTCTAATAATCAGACTTGTAAAATATTAAAAGAAAGAGACATTTTGTGTGGCTACAACTTTGCTGGATTGCCAGGAGGTGGCACAGCTGCGCCAATTCACATAATTAACAACATAGTTGAAGATGCGAAAAAACAGAGAAGAGAGTTATGGATGGCTTTCCAGGACATAAAAAAGGCATTCGACTTTGTCAGTTTAAAAATGTTAAGACTAGCTATGTATAGAATTAAAATCCCAGAGTGCATAGTTTCCTTCATAATAGAGCTATTTGATAAATGGGAAATAGAAGTAATTACAGGAATAGGGAATACGGCGAAATTCCAAGCTCTGGACAGTATAGACCAAGGGAGGTGATTTCTCCTTTGGTTTGGCAAATATTTTACGACCCGCTCTTGTCATTAATACAAAATAGAGAAGACCTAGGGTATGAAATTCAAGTGGATTGGTCTACAAATATTTGCGAGCTAAAACTCAGCACAATAAAGTGGAGGCAGGCAACTTTGGCATATGCCGATGATACGGTGTGGTTGGCAAAGTCCAAGGATGTAATAATGGAGATTATTAAAATATCTGAAGAATTTTTCGAAATCAATGACATAAAAATAAATGGTAACAAGTCCGAACTTATTGTTATCAATTCAAGCAACAAAAAGGCCAATCCACAAGAAAAGAACGAAATACAAATAGGAGGTGCCACTGTCCAAGCAAAAGAAAAGGAAAAAGCTGTCCGGTACCTAGGAATCTGGCTATCAGAGCGGAAGGGAAAAGAATGCTGTTCCGAGATTGTCAAAAGAGAAGTCCAGCAAGTTGTAAAGGTGATTAGGAAAAAAAAAATGACGCTCGGTCAACTAGTTTATATAAACAACAGAGTGTTGATACCAAGGTTGCAATGCCGCTTACTGTCCGAAAATATGTGCACAAGATTACATCTCCCGATGTTAATGATGATCAAAAACAAGGGGAACCTAGCAAAGACCCTAGCAACGGCAGTTGTAACACACAAAAATCTAATAGGTGCTAAAACCCTATGGCAGAACCAGATTGCGCACCACTTTACGGAGCTAGCAATAAGGCTCAACGATGATGGTGCAGTGGGACACACCACTTGGATCAGAGTAATGCAAAGTCAACTACGTTGTAAATGCACAAAAAACATATTAGAAGTAAACAGTGCAAGACTGGAAAATCACTGTATTAAAAACAATCTGTCATACAATATAGTCAAGTTGGCTAAAAGATTCAGACTAGAAATTAGGAACATCACAAAGGCAAACGTGCTAAATTTTGCCACAAGCAATTTAGAGCTAGCAGGATTGATGGATAAACATAGCCTAACGAGTTTCTGTAATGAGAAGAAGCTGCACCTATATACGGTAGGGCAGCTGTTAAATCCAAGCCGAACCAAAATGCTCACCTGGCACAAGTTAAGAAAATAAGAGAGCAAAAGTATAGTAGAAAAAAGGCAATCTGGTTTGTGAAACTGGAGCAGGAGTTGCTAGTAGAAAGTACAGAAACTAGGAGAATCAAGGAAAGGTTTAAAGCGGCAGAAACAAATAACATGGTGTGTAAGACCAATCTAGAAGAAATCTCGAGCGACAAAAAAAGAAAAGAAAGGATCGTTTTTGGCATAAAAAATCAACAAAAAGAATATGAAAATGCGAGAATTCTCAAAAAGAAGACGAACCAAAAACTTCTCCTTCAGCAGCTCCGGAGAAAAATCACGCACAATTAGAAAGTGCCATGGCTGCGAACTTGCAGAGGATGGGGAAAAGGAAGAGTGTATCCTTTTTAAAGCATTTAGAAGCAACAAAAGAGTGATTGACAAAAGACTCATACAGGGAAATAAAGAAGGTGAAGAAGAATGATACGAACTAGAGTATGACTAGAAGCATTTAATTCCATTCGCAACAATGAGCATAGAGAGAAACGAAGAAGTAGAAGAACAACCACCTCCAATAGTGATAGTGAAGCCAGCAGAAGAAAAGTTTATAGAAGGCCAAATTGAGGGAACAGAAGCATAAAAGAAATAGGGTTTAAGATCAGAGATAGAAGCCGATTTGAGGTATACTCAGATGGATTACTGAATTGCGAAGGCGTAGGAATAGGAAAAACAGAGTTAGGAATTAGCTGGGTTATTAGTAGAATAGATAGTAGAGTTAAAAATATAGAATTTAGTAGTAAGTTTAGTGACTGGCCTGCTTCAACGAGAGCAGAATTAGGTGCGATTTGGACAGCCTTATTAGTTAAGCCACAGGAGGCAGAAGTACATATTTACACTGATAGCGCAGGCGCAATTAGTGCTATTAAGAAAGGAAAAAAATCATAAGAACGCAGGAGGATCTGAAGCTCAAGAACGGAAGCATTTTGCGAGCAATTATAAAGTGTTAGAACAAGAAAAAACTAAAGCTACATATGCACAAGGTAAAAATTCATAGCGGTAATAAGCTAAACGAGGCAGCAGACAGGCTGGCCAAGGAAGGTGCAAAAGGCCAGCATGCCTTCAAAGGAAAGCCAGATCACACAAAGACATTATCTGCCTACTCCTACTAGGAAAACAACATTATCGATCAACCCTTGAGAAACTTCGTCAACACTATGATGATTGCATATTACGATGCAGAATAGGCTGCACTTAGCTCCATAGGGGAGTTAATAGAAAAGGATACAGGCGATGATAGTAGTAGGAGTAGGTGGAAAGCATTATGGGATAATGTATGCAGAAATAAAGGGTCAAGATGCACAAGTGAAAAGAGAAGTAGAGCCTGGGTTTTTCAGATCAAATTTGTTGTTCAACAGCTCCCAACAAAGGACACCCTCTACAAAAGAAAACCTGAGGTATATGAAATCAGTACATGCATCAGCTGCCTAAGAAAAGAAGAGACACAAGACTATCTAGCATTATGCGAAGTATACAAAATTTTGTGGAAAAGAACAAGACGAGAAGTCTGCAGTATGGTAATGTCAAAGTTGAAAAAAAGGAAGACCTTAAAACAGTAGATGAAACAACATGAGAAGAAGTACTGTTTGGAAGCACCGATGAAGAAAAAGAAAAGAGGCAAGCCACGTTAATTAGAGGGTATATCCCAAAAGAAGTTGATAAGAGAATCGAACAATTTATTTGTGAAAGCCAAAAAGGAAAAAACAGATTCTCTGCCTGCTAGTACGCTGCTTCTGGAAAGTATTTTATAAACGAATTTGGTGCTTTAGATGCGAAGTCTTCAACAAATGGGAAAAGGCAAACGGAATCTCTCTAAAACAAAAAAAGAGAAAGCAAGACGAGAAAAGTAGAAAACCAGAAAAAAGGAAAAGCAGTGAAATACGTATAGAAGAAGATAAAGAGAACAGTCAGTTAAGTAAAGGAGTAAATGATGAGAAAGAAAAAGAGAAGGAAAAGAAAAGAAAGATCTTAGGCGTTGCACAAGAAACAATAAGAAACTATATTTCTGGCTTCAGTAAACTGGATTGGTCGTCTCTCGTCAAACCGGTATACAAGAAGGATAAAAATATTAATAACTAATCGGTTCTGACAAGGCTAACAGCCTCCGCCTGTAAATATTTAAATAACTCTCAGTGAGTTGAGAGCTTTAAAAAGAGGGAAACAGCTGTCATGGCAGGTCGCACCTGTGCTTCGTTGAAGTCGAGTGAGTCTATATTAGATATAGAAAAGTTTAAAGTATATAGTAATATAGAAGTAAACTTAGTGCATACATATGTAATTCTTATTAATAAAGGCAGGGCCGCTAGTAGTGCTCCTAGGTTCGGTTCGGGTCCGGTCCGGTTCGAGTTCGGTCCGGGATCGAACCGAACTCGAACTTTAGATTTTACCAATTTCAAACTTCGAACCGGACTCAAACTCAATTATAAGTTCTGTTCGGGTTCGGTCCGAAGTTTGCAAACTAGTTTGAGTCCGAATATGCTCCTATTGAACCGGACCGAATCAAACTTCAAACTTTCTAGTCCGAAGTTTGAAAAGGTCCGAAAGGTTTTTTTGTGGCTTAACCCCTGACAATTGACGAAACCTATGACGAATTGACGAAACCTATGACGAATTGACGAACCTATGATGAATTGACGAAACATATGACGAACCTGATGAGTTATTTTTATACAAGATAGAGTTAATTACCGCGTTTATAAAAATTTAAAGTGTTTTAATAACCTGTAAAAGGGTCTAATATAGTATCACCAACAAAAGAATATAACCTAATTAACATTTTAGGCAATTCCATAAGAAAGTCGCGGTCAATAACGATAAGAGCTAAAAAACGATATTTTCACAGAACAGGCGATAATGCATAATTCATAGCAGCGATAGAGAATCAATATAGGTTGGATAACAATATATATATATTAATATATTCATTACATTCTCGTTATCCATCGTTATTTACGAATAACAAATCAAAAAAGGAAATTAAATTTTGTAAATAAACAAAGCGCGTAAAGATAGAAGTTTAGGGTTAAGGTGTTGTTGTTGGAGACTAGAGCTATAGATTGGTGCTTATTATATGTAACATTTCGTTCCCGTCATTTTTAATTAGTGCACCAAGGTCGATTTAAACATTGGTTTCAAGTATTTTCGCTTCTTCCTTCTTTCGCACATGTTCGGAATATATGTCGGATTTATCCGGAATCGACGAAAATAAACGCGTGCACAATTTTGACTATTCTGGATCAACCCGACATAAAATTTACACGTAACATGCGAAAGAAGAAAAAGAAAAAGGCCAATGAAACCTTATAATGAAATAACATTCTTTTGAACAATTTAAGGTTTAGTGTATTCAAGATCATTATGCTAAGGGTTCCTGAATCGATTTATCAAGGTTTATCAATTGTTAAAGGTTTGTCAAGGTTTCGTCAATTCGTCATATGTTTCGTCAATTCTTCATAGATTTCGTCAATTCGTCATAGGTTTCGTCAATCGTCGGGGGTTTCGTCAATCGTCGGGGGTTTCATCAATCGTCAAGGTTTCGTCATGACGAAACCATGCCGAAACCATTTCGTTATTGCAAAAAACATTTCGTCAGGCATCTTTAATATACTATTCGGACTCCGAACTAGTTTGCAAACTTCGGACCAAACCCGGACCGAACTCAAACTTGACTAAAAAGTTTGAAACAAAAAGTTTGAGTCCGGTTCGAAATCGAACCAGACTCAAACTTGACAAAAGTTCGGTTCGGTCTGGTTCGGTAGGAGCCCTAGCCGCTAGTTAAAAAAATATATATATATTATATATATTATATTATATATATATATATGTTTAAAATAATAAAAAAAAACAAAAAAAAATCGAATCGTTTAAAAAACAACTTAAATTCTAGTAAAGAAAGTATCCTTTTAGCATTATATGCCCACTTCCATCTATAGTTATACTTCTACTTTTCGAATTTTTTTAGATTTTACATTTTTTTTCTTTGAATTTTTTACTGCTATGATGAATTTATAATCAATAATCGTCAAAGAATATGACGAAAGGCAAAAAAACAACAACAAAAGAATTGGAACTCAGCCTCCTAAGCCCCCTGACCAATACAAAATTTACGTGATTTGCCATTCTATTTGCATGTAGATCAATTTGCACTATATTCAATAGCAATTTAGATCCGGATTTGAATATATTGAATGTGTAATATTCAGTAACTGTTATATTTGGCAGGTGATTAGGTCACAATATGATTATTCACATAACTAATAAAAGTTTTAAAGTTAATGTACCAGCTTTGGCCTAGAGGGGGCCCAAATTGGTGCATTAAATTCAAGATGGAACATTTAATGACAGAAAGGAAATGCTTTAAATTTAATCGTCAACTTTGCCGGGATAGAAACCTAATATCGAAAAGAAAATGTTTTAAATTTAATGCACCAGCTTTGGCCCCGAAAGAGCCAAATTTGGTGCATTAAATCCAAGATGGAACACCTAATGACTAAAGCAAATACTTTAAATCTATTGCACTAGCTTTGGCCTGGAAGAGCCCAAATTGGTGCATTAAATTTAAGACGAAACATCTAATGATAGAAAAGCTTAAGAAAAATTTTTTCGAAATAAAAATAAAAATAAAACAAATAAATCTATTACCTTTAGCATATGGGCGACGAAGCCACCCACATGATCATGTTCTAGTTAATGATAATAATGAGCCACTCAATTAATTAATATTTATATTGATGTTTTAATTATTGTAATACTATGATTTAAAAGAAAAATGCATAGCCTCATTCCTAATATGATTAACTGCATTAGATTGGCGCTATCTTAAAAAGAAATGATTTTATTTTAATCGTAAATTTTTTTAATATGCGTAACATCTAATGGTCATGTCTAATGTTAGTATAATGATTTTATTAAGGAATTTGCAAGTTATAGCATATATGTTTTATGAAAAAGATAGTTTTTACTTCTAAGCTAACATTTGTATCTTACAATAATTAATATTCTTTATTATAACAAAAATTTTATTATTTCATATTTTTATACTATCTATGTTTTTCCTTTTACCCGAAGTATCTTATTATGAAAATTTTGAAATGGTGTTTTAAGAAAATCAAACTTGAAATTTGATTTGTTGGAATTAACTTTATTATATGCATAAAGTCAATGCCAAGATTCTTTTTGTTATATATTTAACACTTAATTATTCTTATCCATCTATTTTATTGAATATGAATTGAATTTTCATAATCTATTTAAAGATCTTAACCAAATTCGCTTTCAAGACACGTTCGAACAATCATTGCTTAGAAGTTTTTTTTACATATTTTTAATATAGTCACTTGATAATTGCTAAATGGTGTTTAAATTTTATTTAGAAAATGTAAAGAGGTTAATTTTTTTTATTTAATTTCTAACTAGTTATTATCTTAAGAATTGATTATAAAATATTGATAAGGGTGGTGACAGATATTACGTAATATTTTAGGGGGTGAGGGGGGTCTCTGAAATCTTACGTTAAATATAGAAGTTCATAATAGCCAATCAAATTTCTCTTATGTAGGGGGGAGGGGGGTAAGGGGTATAGTAAAATTATATTACGTAATATATGTCACCATCCTAACAGTTTTTGATATAAAATATTATTTTGAATTACACTAGTAAATAGGAGCTGTTGAGGTTTGGAGCCTTAATATTTAGATTTTAATTTTTTAGTATTTATTAAAAAATTTATAAAATATATCTATATATATCATTTAAATAACAAGACTAGCCACAAACAACTATAATACAGGTGATTTAATATTTATTATTTCAATGTTCATTTAACAAATTTATATACAGTGTTTAAATTTAGTATAATATCTTTAATTGAACTTGGTAACAATCATTTCTCCAACAATCTATATCTAGCCAGCATTAAACTATAAGTCAGGCCAATTCTAACTTAAATCGGTCAACTGTTTGCAAAACAATTGTTAGCAAAATTGGTACTTTTTCTCTATTTAGGCATGTATATATATGAAGATATATAGTAATTGCTAAATTTTTGTAGCATAAAAGTAATAAATAGAATGCTCCCAATCAAAAACTTTCTTTTACTTGATTTAATAATCTAAATAATAATATAAAATTAAGCAATAAATTTGGTTAGTTATAAGTAACTCAGAATTACTTACCAATGGGAACTTCAAAATCATTAACTTGCTAAAATATATACATATAAATATGCCAAAATTACAGTTTGAATCCAATTTGAGAAGATAAATATCATTATCTGCATTTACTATATTGACAGATTCAAAAATTTTACTATAATATTTTATATACTAACATTTTAAAAAATATAATTCTGGTTTAGGGAGTTTTGAAAAATTCAACAATTGACTTGTATAAATAGCTTGTGGATGTGTCTGATATTCAAATTGTATCAATTTTGACTTGATTATATGTTAAAAAATTTTGTCTATATCTAATATTTTTAATTTGCTTAGATAATTCACTATATTTACTTTTCAAATTTTCAAAAATTCAATACAGATTATTAGCTAATTCTTCACAGTTGGTTAGTTTTGAGGATCTATATTTAAGCATCTATTTATCTGATTCAAAAGTAATTAAAAAATTTTATAACTAATTTTAGGTCTGTAACCTAGACAGATATGTGTTAATAGATCTTTGTTATATGGAATATTTGATATGGAGAATATCCAGTAAAAGCTTCTGATATAATTATTTTAAAAGAATAAATATCTGATTTTTGAGTGTATTCCCTTCCATGTGCATATAATACCTCTGGAGCAATATAGAAAAGTAACCAAAAAGGCTATAGAACTTGAGTCTTGTGATACTGGTTTATATAAGCCAAAATTAGTAATATAAGAATTAAACATATTTTGTTTAACTATATTTCCAGAATGAAGATCTTTATGCACTAGATTGGCTTTGTGAATTGTATTAAGGTTAGCTACTTTAGAAGCTAATCTAATTCACTATATTTACTATCTAACAATTTTCTGAGACTTTTCTGCTTTGCATACTCTATAACCATTATGTAGTTACTATCTTTTGGGTTCTTGGTTATTCTATAAATTACAATTGCAGTATTGCCTCTACAGTATGTTGATGTTTAACCTAAAATATTAATTAGAATAAATAAAAATTACTACATTTTAATAATAATAAATTATAATGCTTACTTCTTTTAAAAATTCTTGTTTTATATTATTAGAATTATCAAAACACTTTAAACAAACATCTGTTTGTGCTCTTTATTTCTATAATGTTTTTAAAAATCAAATTCGGTAATATATTCATCAATTTATACTGTTTTAAAAATGGCGCCAAAGCCTCCTTTAGCAAGATACTTTATATTTGTGAATTGCTAAAAGGTATCTATTCAATGATATCTTTAAGCACTAGTGCATTAAGTTGTGTTTGTTGAATTAATTGATCAATGTTATAATTATCACTTGTCCAATTACAGAAGGTTTTTTTAACTCTTAATATTAAACAATAATAAATATAATATGACAGGGTGAAACCTGAGTCACCAGCTAGTAAAACCTTTGTTTATTAGTAAAATCTAAGTTTTAAAAAAAAAATAAATAAAATCTGAGTTTATTAGTAAAACCTAAGTTTATTAGTAAAATCTGAGTTTATTAAAACAACTATGATAGCAATGTACAAGTGTGGGCGACTTCGTCAACTATTTGTGGATTAAATCAATACAAGATTTAACATGTAGCATATTTAGTATATATGTACTATAATTAACTATATATTTAATATATAACACAAATAATTTAATATCATCTTTAAAATAAAAGGTTTGAAAAAGAGTAAGGAGAATTAGTTTAGGTTTCAAGTTTCACTATGGTTAAAATAAGCATATTTTTTGGGTTTTTCTTTTGTTAGTTATGTTAATGTCTAATTTAATATCAAGGAAATTTGTTCTTCTAGTTTAGTGTGGCAGGGTTTCAAGTTACTAAATTAGTGTTAATTTTATTTATAATATTATACTAGCATATCTCATATTGCTTATGCAGCACATTTAGGTATTTATACTTATTGACTAAATCTCAATGTATAAAATAATTAAATATTTACCAACCAAGAATTGTGCAAAATGTATTAAGATCTTCACATTTTTTAGTTAGGCTCTTATTATTTATATTACTTCTTGCAAATAATAATTTATAAAGGAGATTGTTAAATATCGCAGGTTGCTATATCGCAGGTTAATATGATTGGCCAATTAGATCACAGGATCTTGTGTAACAAAACGATAAAAACTTAGGAAAAATTACAAAAAAAAAGCAAAAATTTTAAACAACTTGAAATTTTATTATTTAAACTAGTTTTGGGCTTTTAATTATAAGTTTTTAGTGCTTAATTTTGCATACATATATGCACTCTCTAACCTAATATTAATACTAGTTCGGACCCTAACCCTAACTAATAATCATTTTAATTTATTTTTAAATATTAACCTGCAATATTGCAACCTGCTAAATTTATCAAAATTCTTTATAAATTATTGCAGTTTGCAAAATTCTGTGAATATTGCAATTAAAAAAAAAAGAAGAAATTACTTAATTAATAGATTATTGATCTTTTAAACTACTTCAATACCATGAAATAAAATTCATGTCAGGAGTAGATTTAAGAAATCAGAGATCACCAACCTTTTGTTTGATTTCTTTTTAAGAAGCTGTCAATGATATAACAAAGCAATCATTACTGTAAGATCAGATGACTTATTGGACCAAATGTTCAATTTGTCATTTTAGCCTTTATAAGATTTTTATTTATTGTTACATTATTGATTTGATAGTATCATATTAATTGTATATATTTTCTTGTTTGTACCATTTAAATTGAGTTCTAGAGTAATTTCTGGAATCAAGTAACTATTGTTATCTGAAAATAAGTTATCAAACAATTGAGTACACACAGTATATAATTAAGATTTACTATAAAAATTCTGCAAAGAACTTACTTACTAATGCAGAACATATAGTAGTTAAATTCATAATGAAATTATTATAATTTTATATTATGAGTTATTTAAAAAATTTTGGTATAGAACTTGCTATTTTGGTGACTACAATGTTGGTTTAGTTTGTATCAGAATAATTACTATAAGTTATTATAAAAAAGGCTTGTTACAGAACTTACTGATTATTTTAGTAATATAAGGTTAAGATAGTTTGTATTGGAATTATCATAATTTCTATCATGAGCCACTATAAAATAAAGTGGTTAAGTTAGTTTGCATTAAAATTATAATTACCATATGTTACTGATTAGAAGCAACCACTGAATAGAAGCAACTAATGAATAAAAGCAACCCCTAGATTTTGGAGCCAAAATGTTGACTAAAGTTATTATGTTCTACTAATAAAATTTGACTCAAATAGAAGCAACCACTTTGCTTTAGCTTGAAAAAATTCTTATTATTTTGCAACATTTTGGTTCTTTTATTCAGTAACATATAGTAAGTTGTTGTAAAAATTTTGTTACAAACTTACTGCTACTCTGAGATCACAATATATGATTAGGTCAAAATAGTTTGCATTAAATTATTGTAATTTCTACTATAAGTTAAAAATTTATCTACAGAATTAATTGCTTTTATAGTGACTACAGTATGCAGTTAAGGTTAAGTCTGTTTGTATTGAAATTATTATGATTTATATTAGTTTAGATTGAGTTAGTTTGTATTAGAACTAATTTAATTGCAATTATTGAGCTACTTTAGAAAATTATTGCAAAATTTACTTATTATAGTATGCAGTTAAGGTTGAGTTGCATTGCATTATAGTATTGTAAAATTCTGTTATAGAACATACTTGTTATTCTATATTAGCAGTAGGGTTCCGCAATTTGATTTGATCTTCAAATATTTGAATCAAGTATTTGATCAAATTCAAATTCAAATTTGACTATATTTGATTTGATCAAATTCAAATATGGCCAAATTTGATTTGATTTGACAAATATTTGATTTGATTTGAAAATTACTATTAAAAATTCAAAATTCAAATCAAATTCAAATTCAAATATTTGAATCAAATCAAATTCAAATCAGGGTCAATTTGATTTGATCAAATTCAAATTGATTCAATATTTGATTTGATTTGAATTTGAGGAACCCTAATTAGCAGTATGTATTTAAGGTTGAATTAATTTGTATTGTAATTATATAGTTAAAATTGAGGTAGTAATTATTATATTTGTTGTTAAGAGTTACTATAAAAATTCTGTTATAGCTTATTCATTGTACAATAGTATGCAGTTAAGATTGAGTTAGTTTATATTGGAATTATTGCAATTTTATAATGAGTTACTGTAAAAATATCTGTTATAGAAGTTACTTAATAACTATTATATAGTTAAATTTGAGTTAGTTTGTATTATAATTATTATAAAATCCATTGTGCTACTGTAGAAAATTCTATTCTAAAACTTATTTGCTATTCTAGAACACATATATAGCTGGGTTAGTTCGTACTTGAATTATTATAACTTAACTGTGAAATGCTTTCATTATATAACTTACTCTATTATGCAGTATATAGTAATAAAATTGAGTTAATTTATATTGAATTATCATAATTTTTATTATAAGTTATTATAAAAAAATTATATTATAGAATTTACTATTCTAAGAATATGTGGTTGATATCAAACTAGTTTGTCATTGCATACTATGAATTACGATAAAAAATCTGTTACAGAACTTACTATTCTGGTAATTACAGTATGCAGTTTATTTTGTATTGAATATTATAGCTAAGGTTGAATAATTTGAATTACAATTAGAATTATTGTAATTTCTATAGCAAGTTACTATAAAAAAAATTCTGCTACAAACCTTATTATCCATTATAGTAACTACAGTTTGTAGTTAAGCTAAGTTAGTTTACATTAAAATTATTGTAATTCTATCATATGGTACCATAAAAGTTACTTACTATTCCAATGACCATGGTATGTGGTTAAAGTTTAGTTTGCATTGAAATTATTATAACACTTATCATAAGTTATTTAAAATTACTATTCCATTGACACATAATTTGTATTAGAATTATTTCAATTTCTACTGAATTACAGTTGAGTTAGCTTGCATTAGAATTATTGCATTTTCTATATAGTTTAAGCTGAGTTAGTTTGTATTGAAATTATTGTAATTCTATTAAAAATTATTATAAAAAATCGTTACTGAATTCTACTCATTATTCCAGTGGTACACTATAGGTAAGATTGAGTTAATTTGCATTTGAATTATCATGATTTTTATTATGGGTAAAAAATTCTGTTACAAAATTTGCTCTTTTAGTGACTGCAATATGTAGTTAAGTTAGTTTGCAATAGTATTATTATGTTTTTGCATAGTTAAGTTAGTTTGCATTGAAATTATTGTAATTTCTATTATGAGTTACTATAAAAATTCTATTACAAACCTTACTACTCCAGTGACCATAGTGTGTGGTTAAGATTGTGTTAGTCTACATTGGAATTATCATAATTTCTATGTTTTTGTAAAAATTCTGTTATAGAACTTTCTAACTGGTAACTATAGTATTTGTGTTGGTTTGTATTAAATTTATAATAACTTCTAATATGATTCACTGTAAAAATTTTTGGTAACATATAGTATATAACTAAGGTTGAGTTAATTTGCATAAAATTATTATAATTTCTATTATAACTTATTGTAAAAAATTCTGTTAAAAAATTTTGTTATATAATCTGCTAATATGGTACATAGCAGTAAAGGTTAAGTTAATTTGTATTGAAATTATTATCTTCTATTTCTGTAATTACAAAATGTAACTAAGATCGAATTGGTTTGCACAGGAATTATTGTGATTTCTACCTTGACTTACTGTAAAAAATTCTGTTATAGGACTTGATATTCTAGTAACTATAGTATATAACTAAGAATAAGTTAGTTGAATCAGAATTATTATAGTTTCTATATAGTTAAGATTGAGTTAGTTTGTAATGGAGCTATTGTAATTTTTATTGTAAGTTACTGTAAAATTGTTACATAACTCACTCACTATTCTAAAAACACAGTCTGCGAGTTAGTTTGTATTAGAATTATTGTGTTTTTACCATGAAGTACTGTAAAAATTCTGTTGCAGAACTTGCTATTCTAGTGACTATAGCACTTGGTTGTAACTGTAATTTACATAAAAATTATCATGATTTCTATTGTGAGTTACTAGTACTTGCTTTTCTAGTGGTCAAGTAGGTGAAAGATATATTCAAACCACTTTAATTCATATGCTAAAATTTTTTGCAATTTCTCATTGGTCCATATATGTATATATACTAGTATGTTTATATGTATTTAATGCTTATAGAATAAAACCTGCTTTAAGTAAAACAGGCATCAAAAACGTAACTTTTAATAGTGTTTGGTACACAATACTCCTTTAATAGATATAATATAAGATGTTTTTTTATCTATTGCGAAGCAATTGTTCTTGTACTTGCACTTGTATTTGTTTTTGCATTGTTCTTAAACTTGAACTATTTTAAAAAATGCTTTCCAATTCATAAAACATTTGATTAACTTTTTTTTAGCTATTCTTTCACTCAAAATTGTTTGTGTTTATTTGGTAATCAAATAACAGAAGCAAATTTGAAAAATTCTGTTTCATAATTTTAAGAGATCTGTTTAAGGTGTTAAAAAAACATTAATATAAGCCTTATTTTGGTATGACCACATTAGAATACTTGATTAGCCTAGACAATAAAATAGATGGACATCTGTGCTTTGATATAAGCTGTATTTTGGTGTGACCACGTTAGAATATTTGATTGGTTGTGTTTTGATATTAAGATAGTATAAAATTTTTTTTTATCTATTGCGAAGCAATTGTTCTTATTCTTGCACTTGCGCTTGCATTTGTTCTTGTACTTGCACTTGTTCTTAAACTTGAGACCATTATAAAATATGCTTTAAAATTTGTAAAACATTTGCTTGAGCTATTTTTCGCTTAAAATTGTTTGTATTTATTAGTAATCAAATAACAGAAGCAAATTTGGAAAATTCACATTTTATAATTTT
This sequence comes from Gigaspora rosea, assembly GCA_003550325.1. NCBI lineage: Eukaryota > Fungi > Glomeromycota > Glomeromycetes > Diversisporales > Gigasporaceae > Gigaspora > Gigaspora rosea. The sequence goes on along the minus strand of QKWP01000012.1, from coordinate 799,778 downwards.
AAAAAAGTGGTTAAAGGCATTAAAAAAACATTGATATAAGCCTTATTTTGGTGTAACTATGTTAGAATACTTGGTTAGCTGGTGGAATAGACAGACCTCTGTGCTCTAATATAAGCCCTATTTTGGTGTGACTACGTTAGAATATTTGATTGGCCAGTTGGACAGAGTGACATTCATGTTTTTATATTAAAGATATGTATTCATTACCATCATCAATATAATAATAATCATGATAAAATATACATTATACAAGAATAGAATCTATGACACAACATCTGCTTTTTTTATTTTTATTTACATGTGATAATACATGTTATACAAAAATAGAATCTACGAAACAACATTTACTTTTTTTATTTTTATTTATACACAAAAAAAAATTTACATGTTATTATTACATTACATAATTTTGATGCAAAAAAAAAAATCAAATTCTTTTGTTATGTTTTTTTTTTGACAGTCTTGCTGGTGTTATTTTTGGTGATTACCATAGATTCCCAAAATGAGCAACTCCCTGTTTTTTTTTAAAAATCTCAAAAAACGCGTTAGCAGTTGCTACATATAAATCTTTTTTTTTATTAAGTAAACTTCAAAATATAAATTAAGTAAAGTTGTTCAGCGCATAAAAATATACTTATAGTAAAAATTTGGTGTCATTTAAACAACATTTTATTAGTACATTTTTTAATTTTTAAAAATGGCTATATGCTAAAAATAAGCAACTTCTCATTTTTTCGTGTAATTTTTTGGCCAAAAAAGGTTGCTTATTTTCGGAAATATACAGTATAACTACCGTAGTTGTTATTTATTTTTCACTAATACAACCTGACTTTCCCCTCGGCTTTGCTTTTAGCGCCACCCAGAAGTGACCTGTCTTCACCAACTGCCTCAGTGGTCAGAAATCTTTCACAGCCAATTTTCAGACTGCTATGCTACGAGTTCATGTAGTATCTTATAATATCCAGACTTAGGCCTTACATTACGTCTTGTGACTTCAGTTATTCCAAATCAGGGGTCGTCTAAAGCCAGATGCGTTAACGTGATATAAAGCCAATCAAATAGTAAAATTTGATCTTTATGGATCAGCCCGACAAGACAAAAACAAAGAAAAAAAGTGAAAAGCGCCAAAAATACAAAAAACAAGTGTCTAAACCTGTCTAGGAGTATTAATAAAAAATGTCAGGAAGACAATTTTACTTATAAATCAAGCTCTAACCCTAATCTCTAACTAACCCTTATTCTAATTTTAATTAAATAATCAAAAACATATAAACGCACTTTGCTTTAGCCATCCCCAAATCAGGGTTCTGGCACAGCCCTCATCACCGTAGTCTTGATTGCAGATCACTGCCCATTCTAGGAATTAAGTCCATTGATTGATGTCCTGGGTCCCTGTATCCCGCGATGTTTCAGTTACCTAATTTAGCCTACCCGGCTAGCTTTCTTTTACAATCGCCGCCGCTTGGATTTGAACCGGCAACCTTGTGATTTGCAACCTTGGAGTATAACTGCTATGCTATCAGACCGTTATGATTTTTTGTTATAGCTTTTAATGATTACTGATTATCAATTCATCATACCGGCAAAAAATCAGAAAAAAAACAAAATTCTAAAAATCTCGGAAAGTATAAGCATAAAACATAAAGTAAAATAGACCCACATACATAAAAAGAAAGATTTTTTAATGAAATTAAGTTGCTTTTAACTGATTTATTTTTTTCCCGCATCTAATACAATATCATATCATATTATATTTAATATATAATATAATAAATATGGTAAGTAGAAAATTTTCCTTTTATAGATTAAGAGAAATTTTAGCTACTAATCATATGTAACAACACCAGGCATAGAATCAATTTTCTGAAAACGTGGTCTTCTGATATCAATTAGCCAATTAAAAATTAGGATTAGGTGTAATATAAAGAAATTCAAAACAAATGTTTGTTTTGCAAAAATCATATTTATCGCAAGATTTATACTAGCAAATTATCTTTCTGGCCTAACAAAAAGTTTCCTTACATAATTTTGCTATATAATGCTCCTTCTAACCACTAGCATAAACCCAAATCCTAACATAAATTAATTTTTTTCTAAAAAACAATTGATGGCAGAAGATCACATGTTCGGAATATCAATCCTAGGCCCTGTCAATTTGATCATATGTACAAAAGTGATACAAAATACGATAAACACTAAAAAATGAATACACCACAAAACATAAATAGTAAAAAAGATTATACTGCATAAACAAATTAAGTAAAGTAGAGCAGTCAAAATTGAATAGCTTTAAAAGTAAAATATGATATAGATAGGGTGAAATTTGCTATTAAGGTAAAATATTATTAGCAAATTTGTAGTGGTGAAATTTTTCAAAAGATCTTGCAAACCTGTAAAATCTTTTGATAAACTGCAATATAATTCAAAATATTTTGCAAAAATATTTTTGAATATTTTATTTCGAAATAATTTGAAATATTTTCAATTATTTTAAATCTGGAAACCAAGCTGGATTAGTATATTTGTAATCTGGGTCATATCAAAGGTGTATTGGACATATTGAACTATATTTCAAAATATTTTGAAATATTTCGAAATTTTGTGTAATGTTACAAGATCAGATTAGATTTTTATAAATCAGTTTTTTTTTTAGTTTGTTTTTTGTTTTTATCTTGTTTTTTCTTTTATTTATTTTTTTAATTTTTTTACACTTTACAAAAATTCTAGTTTTTTACAAGAAAACCAACAACTATTCAGCACTTTGCAAGAACACCAATTTGACTTTGCACACTAACTCAGACTTCTGAAACTTTGCAAAAACACAACTGATTTCTCCAGCAATTTCTAAATTTTCAAGAATGCTTCTTTAAAGAAATAATTTAGTTTGTACAAGTTTTCACAAGTTTTTGCAAAGTTTCACTTTATTTATTTTTTTGTTTAACATTTTTTGTTTTTTGGGGTTTTTTTAAGCTTTTTTTATTAATTTATTTTATTTTGGCACTTTGTGAGAACACTAACTTCTTTAGCACTTTGCAAGAACATACTAGAAAAAAGAGAGAAATGAAAGTGATAGTTAAAACAAAAGAGATAGCTGAAGCAAAAATGATAGTTAAAACAAAGAAGTGAAGATAATAGCTAACTGTGGAGTAAGTATATGAAGTTATTTTTTTATTTTTTCTTTACAAATAGTAATGAAATTAAATGCGATAAAGTGTGAAAGTAGTTAAAATAATATGTAGTAATGTAAAATGATACTGTAAAAAATATATAATAATTAAAATATAATATATAATAAAATATATTGTTTATTAAAATATATATTTAATTTAAAAATATTATATATATAATGTATAATGATGATAATAAAAAAAGGAAAATTATAGATAGTGACCCATCGCCATGGCGACCCTTATATGATCGGCCAATCACATTAAAAATTGACGATCATATAAATAAAATTTTTTTTTGTTTATTTGTTTTTTTTATTTTTAATATTTTTAATACTGTATTTATTTTTTAGAACCGTTGTTGCTTAGAGCCTTGACTTCGAATAAAGGTATGGCTGTTCTTTGTTTTTTTTTTTTAGAACAAATATAGTACGAATAGAACGTGCTAGAAAAAGCATAGCAAGGTAGATAGTTTTTTTTTTTTATACTAACATTCTTACATTCTTTTCATTAGAATGGACATAGCACGGTAGTTGGATAGAACGGACGTAGCACAGTAGACGTAGCACAGTCACAGTAAATTTTTTTTTAATTAATTTATTACAGTACTAACGTTATTATGTTCTTTTCTTTAGAACGAACATAGTATAATTGGAACGTGCTAAAACGAATGTAGCACAGTAGAGATAGTTTGTTTTTTTATATTAGTTTATTACATTATTAACGTTCTTATGTCCTTTTCTTTAGAACGGACGACGTAGCACAGTCACAGTAGTAAAAAATTTTTTTTTATATATATATACTAACGTTCTTACGTTCTTTCCTTTAGAATGAACGTAGTACAACTAGATGTGCGTGCTAAAACGAGACGTAGCATGGTCACGATAAATTTTTTTTTCTTTTTTTTTTATATATATACTAACGTTCTTACATTCTTTCCTTTAGAACAAACGTAGTACGACTAGACGTGCGTGCTAAAATGAGACATAGCATGGTCATGGTAAATTTTTTTTTATATATATATTTACAGTACTAACGTTCTTACGTTCTTTCCTTTAGAACAAACGTAGTATGACTAGACGTGCGTGCTAGAACGAACATAGCATGGTCACGGTAATTTTTTTTTTTATATATACGGTACTAACGTTCTTACATTCTTTCCTTTAGAACAAACATAGTACGACTAAACATGTGTGCTAGAATGAACGTAGCACAGACATAGTAATTTTATTTTTATTTTTTTTTATATATATACAGTACTAACGTTCTTACGTTCTTTCCTTTAGAATGAACATAGTACGACAGACGTGCATGCTAGAATGAATGTAGCATGGTCACGGTAAATTATATATATATTTTTTTTTATATATACAGTACTAACATTCTTACATTCTTTTTTTTAAAACGAACGTAGTATGACTAGACATGCGTGCTAGAACGAACATAGCACGGTCACGGTAATTTTTATTTTTTTTTATATATATACAGTACTAACGTTCTTATGTTCTTTTCTTTAGAACAAACGTAGTATGACTAGACGTGCGTGCTAGAACGAATGTAGCACGGTCACAGTAAATTTGTTTTTTTTTTATATATATATATAATTAGTACTAATGTTCTTCATTCTTTTCTTTAAAACGGACATAGTACAGATCGTAGCTAGAACGGGCATAGCACAAAAGTTAGTTTTTTTTTTTTATATATATATGTACAGTACTAATGTTTCATCTTTTTTGTTAGTTAGCATAATATAGTAGTTAGTTAGCATAATATTTAGCACGATAGTAGAAATCGGGGTTTTTTTGTATATATTTTTTTATTTTTTGTATTTTTTTTTTAATTTTTTTTGTAATTTTTTGT
>QKWP01000012.1:774301-794714 GCA_003550325.1 Gigaspora rosea | reverse complement strand
TTTTGTATTTTTTTGTTTTTTTTTTTTTTAATTTTTTTAATTTTTTTTGTTTTTTTTTTATTTTTTTTAAGTAAAACATATGGACTCACGTGATCGATTTTGATTGGTCGATCACAGGGTCGCCATGGTGATGGGTTGCCATAAAATAACGCCCATAAAAAAATATAAAATTTCATATTAAATTGTGAATATTTTAAAAAATTTTAAGGGTAGAGAGTACTATTTTAAAATTATATATAAACTTAATGGTAAATTTTTTTATATTTAATTTTACGAAAAATTACAATAAGTAAACTAATTATATTTTAAGCCAAGTATATAGAGCAGGTTTTTTGATTCTAATAATAGTAAAATTATTAAAATTGGTTAAAAACTCAGTAAGATATGAAATTTTAAAAATTGGGTATTAAAATTTAGTAATAAAACTAACTTATAAATTTAAATAAATTGACTAGCAATATTGTGCAACCCAAAAAATTTTTGGCTAACCCAGAAAAACTTTATGATATATACAAGTATATTTTTTTTAAAAATATAATAATGGTTCAAAATTTTACCATAAGAGCGCTAACAGATATTACATAATATTTTTTATTAAGGGGGTTACCCCTCTTCCCCCACATTATATATGAAGTATATATATAGTATATTATACTCAGCTACCCCCCTCCCCCCTAAAAATATTACGTAATATCTGTCAGCACCCTAATAGATAAATTGATTTATTTATATTTTGTAAAATTTTAATAAAAATTAGTTGTAATTTAAAAAAGTTTTATTAGTTGTATATGTCAATTTTATATAAAAATTTCAAAATACCATATAAAACTATATAAAAATGATCTATGTATCCTCTACCCTTAAAATTTTGCAAATTATTTACATAATAATATGTGAAATATTACTCCTGTGACCCTCTAAAAGGTCAATTTATATTGTAAAATATTGTGAAATAGACCAAATAAAAAATGCAAACCTCTATTTAATTATTCCCTTCAGGGGTTACAAGAAGTAATATTTGCATATTATTGTATAAATCTGCAATATTTTGCAATATTTCACAATAATTCACAAAATTTTAAGATTTTTTAAAATTTTCACAATTTATTATAAAATTTTATATTCTTTTATTATCATTATTAGGCTATACAAACTTATACTATTGGTTTTCATATCATGAAGTAACCTTTTGTGACCTGGTGACCCAGATTTTAATTTTTTTTAAAAAAACTTTTTTAATAAAAAAATTTTATGAAAGTTTTTCCATAACTCTATCCACTGATCTCTTGTACCAACAATTACGCTAATACTTCAGAAGTAAACTCTTAAAGAAGCAGTTGAAAAACCAACAAAAAATATGCAACTTGGCAGCTATTATTTATGAATACAGTTAACTGAGTATCTGCTAATGGCTTTAGAGTTTGTCACTCACCACAAAACTAGCACTTGTCGTTTAGAGGTAAAGTTCATAGACTACCTGCTGACAAGCTTAGAGTTTATCACTCACCACAAGTTGAGAAGTAGTTGGTAGCTCTCTGATGGACTACAGACTATATGGGAAGAACTACTATCCTTACTAAAGTTACAAGGAAATGTTGTTTGGTGTCGTTAGTTCATAAAGAATTTTTAAAAAGTGGGCATTTTGGCCTACCCCTCTAAAAGATCTGCAGTGTTTACTGCTCCCAAAAAGGAAAAGCACCTACTATATTGGATACAATCATCAATAGTAGCTTGGAAACAAGTAGCATAGAAAGATGTGTGATAATTTTAAAAAAATACTGGATAAAGAATCTAGAAGCTTTATATATATAAGCAGTCCAGACTATATAACTGCTTTTCATTTAGCATACTGGGACCTGGGCCCGAGTGTGGAGCAGGTTAATGTTGTTAACAATTTTTATTTTTCGTCTGTGCATTATTGTGAAATAACTTGCAGCTAACTCTGGCCTCGGGTGCTCACTAAAGGTAACGAAAGCTTACCGTGAAGTCCAAGTTGTTTGTTCTGGGAAAGTAAAACTGTATTATTCTCTTATGCATATAATAATATTAAAATTTAATAAAAGACAAAGAGCAAAGTCTCAGTTATAAAAGTAAAAAAAAAAATAAAAAAATAAAAAAAATTTTATTTAAAAATTTTATTGTTTTACAACCGGATACCTGATAAAAAATTTCATATGTTAAAAATTTAAACTTTATTCTTTATACTGTTATACAGGCAAACTTTGTTTTCTTAGAATATATTGCACTGATCAATAATACTATAGGCGCATTTTAGTAAAAGTTAAAGTTTTATATTTGTTATTATTATTTATATATGTAATTGATTAATAATTTTTACTATATTAAAAATTCGCTCTGTTCGACATAATTATGAATAGAGAACTTCTATTTGCTAATATATTAAAAAATTAAAATTTCGAAACCCCATCTTACTGACCTGGCCGGGATATGAAAACCAATAGTATAAGTTTGTATGGCCTTATACATTATATATATTATATTTTTAAATTAAATATATATTTTAATAAATATTATATATTTTTATTATATATTATATTTTAATGATTATACATTTTTACAATATTATTTTACATTATTACATATTATTTTAACTACTTTCGCACTTTGTTGCATCTAATTCCATTACTATTTGTAGAAGAAAAAATAAAAAACTAACTCTATACACTTATTTTCGCACACCCTACAGTTAGCTATTATCTTTGCATTTTTGTTTTAACTATTGTTTTTACTTTAGCTATCTCTTTTGTTTTGACTATCAACTTTGTTTCTCTCTTTTTTCTAGTATGTTCTTGCAAAGTGCTAGAGAAGTTAGTGTTTTCACAAAGTGCCAGAATAAAATAAATTAGGTTTAGGTCGCAGATAAGTATTTAGGTTTACTTAGATATATGACTGAGTTTTTATTCTTAGCATTAGATTTAAAAAAATGAAATTTCTTTCAGTATTGTAAAAAGTTTCTATTAAATTTAATAAAGATAAAAGCAAGGTTTCACCTTAACATTTAAAAAAAAATAAATTAATAAAAAAAGTTTAAAAAAAAAACAAAAAAAAACAAAAACTGTTAAACAAAAAAATAAATAAAGCGAAACTTTGCAAAAACTTGTAAAAACTTGTGCCAATCTAGATCATCTCTTAAAGAAGCATTCTTGGAAATTTAGAAATTGCTGAAGAAATCATTGTATGTTTTTGCAAAATGTCAGAAGTCTAAGTTGGTATGCAAAGTTAAATTAGTTTTCATGCAAAGTGCTGAATAGTTATTGGTTTTCTTGTAAAAGCTAATTTTTGTAAAGTGTGAAAAAAATTAAAAAAATAAATAAATAAAAGAAAAACAAAATAAAATCAAAAAACATTATAAAAGATTTAATCTGATCTTGTAACATAATTATACAAAATTTTAAATATTTTGAAATATTTCAAAATATTTCATAAATATAGTCCAATATGCCCTTGGTATGAACAGGTTACAGATATACTCATCTAGCTTTGGTCTAAAATATTTTAAAAATATTTCAAATTATTTTGAACTAAAGTATTTTTGAAATTACTTCTGAAATATTTCAAAATCTGCAGTTTGCAAGTTTTTTCAAAAAATTTCACAGGTTCGTATGATTTTTTGAAAGATTTTGCTACTATAAAAAAATAAAACCTTATGTTAACTCTAACTAGTTTGGCTTTGAGTAATTAAAATAAAGACAGTTTGAGACAGTTTATAGGCTTTGAGTTGTATGTATAATTTCTTACCTTCGTTTATTTATTTTATATGAATATATGATTCAGTTTTTTTAATAATAAAAGAGCAGCTATAAAAGTTTTTTATAATTAATTATTTAGTTTTGTCTATTTTGAGTTTTGAAAAAAAGAAATTCTAGTAGACAGGTTATTTCTAAAAAAATTAACAATTAAGACTTGACCGATCGAATACAATATATATGAATTTATATGATTTTCATATAAAATGACAATTTTCCTATTACTATTAAACTTGTATAACATTGGAGTTGTTCTCCCATAGTTTTACTAACCCTAAATAATACAAGTTATTTAGATATAGTTATATTAATTTTGTATTGAGACAAATGTGATTTCTATAGTGTTTATAAAAATTCTGGTTTACTGTACTTGCTATAGTGATACAAGTTATTTAGATATAGTTATATTAATTTTGTATTGAATGAATGAGATTTCTATAGTGATTTACTGTAAAATATTCTGGTTTACTATACTTACTAACTATTGTAGTAATACAAGTTATTTAGATATAGTTATGTTATATTTGTATTGAAATAAATGTATATTTACTATAAAAATTCTAGTTTATTGTACTTACAATCTATTGTAGTAGTACAAGTTATTTAGATATGGTTATATCAGTTTTGTATTAGAATGAATGTGATTTCTATAGTAATTTACTACAAAAAAATTTTACTAACTATTGTGATGATGCAAGTTATTTAGATATATGGATTTTTGCCTTGAAAATAATTTTACGGGACTATGTAGATTTTATTAATAAAAATTAAAATTTCTGGCTATCCAGTAATTCAATTCAAATAACCTTTTTTTTTATTTTGTAGAACTTAGTGAGTTCTATAAAATAAAAAAAATATATTTGAATTGGATTATTGGATAACTAGAAATTAATTTTTATTCATAAGATCTTTATAGCCCCAAGGTCATTTTCAAGACAAAGACCCCATATAGTCAGACCTTTCTATATGCATTGTGAGGGGCTAACTAAAAACCTTGTATTTAGAGAGGTATTGTATTTAGAAAGGTAAAAATCTATAAATAATATATAAGTTGGGACCAAGTCAAGTCATGCATTTAGAGAGATTATACATTTAGGGAGGTTGCATTTAGGGAGGTCTGACTGTACTAGTAATTATACAAGAAATAAATATAATTTCTATATTGATTTACTGTAGAAACCTCTTACTGACTATTGTGATAATACAAGTTATTTAGATATAGTTATATTGGCATGAACATAATTTCTTTAGTTATTTACTGTAAAAATTTCTTACTGACTATTGTAGTGATACAAGTTATTTTGATATTACTATAGAAGAAAAACTTATTTATTTATGAACATGTACTGTTTTGCATGCGTTTTGAGGAATATGTAAGACTCAAAGGTTGGGGATATGACGTCAATAGTGGATGTTTTACTTTATAATACTAACTCAAACTCAATTATAATTTTGATCTGGACTGGTCCAAAATTTGCAAGCTAATTTGGATTATATATATTTTTTGATACTAAACAAGTTTACTTAGAGTGTAAAGAATAAATTAATTAGTAAAATTTAGAAAATCATAGTATTTTGTGTAATTTTATTAATAAATTATTAAAAATTTTATTTTATATAAAATTTTCCTAATTGATTATAACTTTTTGCACTAAGTAAACTTGTTTAATACAAAAAAATACATCAAATCAGCATATTTTGGTTTACTTTTTTAAAATTTGAAAAAAGGATGCTTGCTTTTAAAAATTTTATAAAAATTTAAAATTAAGCATCTTCAATACAACTTTTAAGGTGAATAAAAATAAAATATATTAATATAATGTATTTTTGGTTCTAATCAAGTTTATTTAGAGCTAAAGTTAGTATAATTAGTAAAATTAGAAAATTATAGTATTTTGTATAATTTTATTAATAAAATTATTAAAAATCTCATTTTATATAAAATTTTACTAATTGATTATAATTTATTGCACTAAGTAAATTTGTTTAGCACAAAAAAATCAATAAAATCAGTATATTTAATTTTACTTTTCTTAAAATTTAAAGAAAAGTTGTTTAATTTTAAAAATTTTTATTATTAAAAATTCAAAATTAAGTATCTGTGACACAAATTTTAAAAAAAATAAATAAAATATACTGATAATATATTTTTTGGTACTAACCAAATTTATTTAGAGCAAAAAGTTGGTTTAAATTAGGAGAATAATAGAAATTTATATAATTTTATTGAATAAATACATATCTTGCACCTTGCAATGTGCTTATATTAGTGATAGGGCCGATGCCAAATTTTTGGGCTGACCCGGCTGCGGAAATTAATTGGCCTGATCGACCGGGCTGATTATATTGTTAAAAAACTTTTAGTCAAATAATTTGATCTTTCCAATATGAAAATAGTCAAAATTACATCACGATACTTGTGCAAGATTTCAATTGCTAAAAAATTACACGGAGATGCATTTAATTAGTTGATATAATGATTAGCACATCATAAGCACACATACATAATGTTATATAAATTACAAATAGTAGGAAGAGTGCATATGATGCACATATATAGTGGATCTACTATATGCGAATAGGAAGCGGTATAAGAGGGCCCGATAGGCCCACTTATGGTCAGTGATCTACTAGGTTATTTTTTCATAGTTGGAAATAAAAGTGATAAGTATGACAGTGGTTTACTAACTTATAATCGATAATCAGTGCTTTAATTAGCGAGTAGTCAAAACTCCTAATTGACTAGTTAAATTTATAAATATCGACTAGAAAAGTTGACTATTCGATTTTAGTTGGATAGATAGTTATCAACTGTAAGCACTAACTTGAGAATGTTCTATGCATGATTTAACTAATAATTATAAGTTATACAATGAAATTCTATTAGACAAAAAAATTTAACTATATACTGGCCGAGCTGACCTACAGGAATGTGTGTCAATGGCCGACCCGCCCACCCGCCCGGCTGATGGGCCGAGGTCAGCCTGTATCACTAGCTTATATATTGCACCCTAATTTGAATTTGATTGGCTAGATTTGTAAAGCATTATTTTTAAAAAAAAAAACAAATTATTATGAAAACTTTTAGATTAGAGTTAGATTAGAAAGTTTACTAGAAAATTCTTAAATTTTTTTGTATATTGTTACAAGTGGTATAGCCTTCTTAATATACCACTAGCAACATAGCATACGTTGACAGGGATCTTGTAGGGTCAGAGAAGATATGAAGCGGTATGGAAGTGGAATGTTTTTTCACTATGGCAGTTCAATATATTTTACTCAAGAACAGAAGCGTATTTAGTTGGGCAAAGATATATTTTATTTAAGTACATTACAAGACTTTGCTACAAGACTATCTAAAGGTTTCTGTGTCTAAAGAATTCCTATAACTAAAGAATTGCAGGGAACAAATCCTAAAGTTAAGGAAGGATAAAAGCTAGGGTTTATATATCTTTTGAAAAGTAATAAAACAATAAAGAATAAAACAATAAAACAATAAAGCAAAGTAATAAAACAATAAACCAATAAAACAATAAAAACAATAAAATAATAAAACAATAAAGTAATAAAACTATAACTATAATCTGATAAAGTAATAAAGTAATAAAGTAATAAAGTGATAAAACAATAAAACTATGAAGTAATAGAAATACTTAGAATATTCTAGCAGTTAGAATTTAAAAACCTGTTCTGTAACATTTCTGTCCGCTTTAAGAACGAACTCTGTGAGTTCCTAAATCTAATAACTTTTGAAAAATTATTAAAGAAAATTATATACTATCTAATTATAAAATTCATATTTGGAATCTAGTACTTCATTAAACTCTGTTTTCTTCAATAGTTTCTTTACTTGGTTTTAGCACATGATTAATTCGATAAATGTAGTTAAGGTTTGAGGCTAAAGAAAAAAGTTTCTACTATGAATTCTATTTTCTGGTTAATCAGTTACCTGGATCTTTTTCTGTTTCTAGTACTTTGTCTATTTTGGTTTTGTATCTCTTAAGTGATATTTTTAGGAATCTTTCAAATATGGTAATAAGAAGTTAGGATCGTAATGGGAAAATCTAATATAGATATTATATCAACTTGGATTACTTGTCAAATCAATAAGGATATTTGCCTAATTTGGAAATTAATTTGGAAATGCACATCCATTATCATGCATATTTGTTGGAACTGATGATTCATACATGATTGTGCTTGAGAATTTTAATTGATAATAAACTTGTTATGGCCTTGTTTTTCTAATATTCTGAAGAATGTTATTGTCTGTTATTTTAGTGATTCCCACATGTTTTGTATTTGTATTGTTTATATGCAAAAATTTTACTTGGGAGTATCCTGCAAAATCTGGCAAAACTTGTTAAAAAATTTTGCTCAACATATGTTTTGACGATTCTATTGTTGCTTTCTCCCCATAAAAGTTGTGAGGTCACCGAACTTTTCTTATTAATTTATCTAAAATTAGCTTCTATTTTTTTAATTGGTGTTTTATTATTAGCTAATTTTTAATTCTGTGAATTATTTTCTCTGTTGTAATTTTCTTATTGTTGTTTACAGTTGATTGGTTTTCCATTTTGGAATTATTATCTCTATTGTCCATTTCTATTTAAAATTTGTATCTCAAATGTTCCTTCTTTCAAAACTTTCGCTCAAAATCTTCTCTAGTTAATATTCCTTTTTCTATTGTCCTTTCCTTTTTCTAAAATTTTCTAATTAATTTGTTTTCTCTTTCTTGTTTAGATAAAAATTTTTTTTTTATAAAAACTTTTGTCGACTTTTCACTTTGCCTTGCCTTTCTCCAGGTGTGTATGCTTTCGGGCTGTGAGCTCAGCCTTAGCATTTGCTATGTGCGAAGCCGGTCTTTTACGACTAGGTAAGCGCCCTATATCAGTGTTGGGAATTGAACATGTCCAATTAAAATTTTTGATTGGACAGTTTTGGACATGTCCAAAATTGTCCAAAACTATTCAAATTTTTTTTTAATATTAAAGGTAAGACAATTATTCAAATTTTTTAAAATTAGTAAAATATATAATATTTATATTTTTGTAGAATACTTAAATAAATAATATTAATCTAAGTTTTATATTTATATATTATAAAATATTAGATAATATATATAGGGTATTATTAATCAAAACATATTATAGTGAGATTAAAAAATTAATAAAAAATTAATAGTACAGAGAGACCTCTCTAAATGCACCCCCTCAGGACCATAGTAAAAATTTTCAAAAATGTGCACTTAGAGAGGGTAAGCATTTATAGAGAGCAAAATATATAGTGTTATTATAAGCTGGGACCAGACTATACCATGCATTTAAGGAGATTTTACATAGTATGTGCATTTAGAGAGGGTGCATTTAGAGAGGTCTCTCTGTAATACTAAGTATTATTGATTAAAATAATTATGTATATTAATGTCTATTATAATTATTATGCTAATCTTTTACAAATAACATCTAGAGAAAGTCAATAGAAATAAACCAAATTTTTTTAAATAAATTTGTCCTATCTCTATTAACTCTACCCAATATTACAATTTGTTGTATAGCAATTTTTTAGTTTTACTAAAGCATGTTTTTGTTATATTAAAAGATATTGATTTAAATATTGAAATAATACCTAGAATTTTATTAAAATTTTGCAGAATTAAGCTTAATATAAACCAAATTTTTAAACTACACTCTCTTTCCTGGATATTATTTAAGCAAATAGTATAATTATATTAGAAAATATTTGATTGGCTAATAAAAATTATTATATATAAAATAATTGTCCAAACCAATTAAATTTAGTTTTGGCTTTGGACAAGTTTTGGACAGGTTTTGGACACTTTGTCCAAAGTCCAAAATTGTCCAATTTCTCAACACTGCCCTATATTGTGTTTTATAATCTCTATAGAGGTCGCCCAGTAGATATTTTTCCCTTATAAGCTTCGTTTTCTTTCTCTTTTCCTTTTCACAAGTTGTGGTGGCCAACGCACTTGTGTTTATTTTATTTTCACTTTTTCCAGTATATAACGCTTAGGAATAGTCGTTTCTAATTATTTTTATTTCATAGATGACTCATACGAAAAAATCTGAATCTGTTTCTCTCGTCGGGCGGCACTTCAAAACCGCGTGATAAACTATCAGGAAGAAGCACAAGAAATAAGTCCTCCTGATATCGAAGCACTTTTGCTAGCAAGTTAGCATGAGCAGGTGACTCTTGAACGAAATAGGTAGAGGGCTTGGGCAGCAAACTTAGAAGATCAAAATGGAGAGTTGAGAAGAAGAGTTGGAGAAGTAGAAAGAAAAAGGATCGAAGAAGCTAGAAAGTTGGAAGAAGAAAATAGAAAGTTGAAAGAAGAAAATATAGAGTGGCGAAGAAGGATTGAAGAAGTAAATAGAAATTGGCGTATTATTTTACAAATAATTTTTGTATTTATTTTAGTTATTTTTGTAAATAAAATTCTTAAATTTTCGAAATTTTGTAAATAATATGAGTAAGGTGGATATGGGTATTATGGCACACTACCAATTATAGCGCATTACCAATTATGGTGCACTACTAAGATCTTATGATCCACTAATCAGAATTCTACGATTTTGGTACCAATCAATTCGTCTCAGTGAGACGAATCGATCGGTACCAAAATTGTTGAATTCTGCCCAATGGATCATAAGATATTACCATTAAAGTAATATTTAAAGCAGATATAGGTATTATGTCGATAGAAGTATTGCAGTGTACAGCAATATCTTATGAACCATTGATCAGAATCATGTAATTTTGGTACCATTCAACTCATCTCATCGAGACGAATCGAATGCCACCAAAATTATGTGATACCGATCGATACTTTTCAAGATATCATAATTTAACCAAAATAAGCTACACTAAGCAAATTTTAAAATTAACATAAAATAATGAATAACTCTTATGGAACAGTCCGTTTTCAATGATTTTATGATTAAAATGTCCACCTTAAAGAGACGATTCCAACAAGCCCAAACCCGCTAAAATCCAATTACGGGATCACGGGATCGTTAAGCTTTTATTATTGTTTTGATGAAAATAGATAAGTTAAACTAATCAAATTTTCATCAAAAACAATACAAAAACCTTAGCGATCACATGATCCCATAATCATTGTATCTTGATTCTCTGAAAGCTAGTTACCCGCCAGCTCATTTTATCGATCCCATATCTCTGACAAAATGTTTCACCTACAGCATTTTTTGTTGACAGAATCTTTTCTCAATATACTATGTTTCAACCTCTCCTTTCCTTGACAGGACATATTTTCGAAAAGACATTTCACTGACATGACGTATTTCAGAATGAACATTTTTCTGACATGACATGTTTCTGACATCTTTTTTCTGACAAGATCTTTCCCCGATTAGAATTTCATTTAAATAGGTAGAGTGATATATTCGTGTTCATCACATCACATGATTAAGCACTCGGCCTAAATTAGGGTTAGGGTTAGGGTTAGATTAGGGTTAGGGTTGATAGTCCTAGTAAGCAAATGATGTAGCTGCATGATTTCACGTAATTTGATGATTACTGAGTTTATTGATCTTGTCGGAAAAAGTGCATTCAATAAAACTTAGTGTCGGAGAAAAGTCAAATTAGAAATATGTTATGTCAGATAAATGTCTTGTCGAAAATATGAGATTTCTAGGAAAGGGGATGTCGAAAACATAGTATTCGAGGAAAGATTCTGTCAACAAAAATTGCTGTAGATGAAATATTCTGTCGCGGATATGGGGTCGGTAAAATGAGCTGGCGGGTAACTAACTTTCGGGGAATTATACCAGAATTCCCGTCATTTGATTTTAGCAAGTTTGGGCTTATTGGAATCACCTTTTAGAAGTGGACATTTTGGTGGTACAATTATCTAAAATGGACTGGTCTACCAAGAATTATTTATTATTTTATGTTAATTTTAAAATTTGCTTGGTGCAGCTTATTTTAGTTAAATTATGATATATTGAGTAGTATCGGTCAAAATCACATGATTTTGGTACCATTCGATTCGTCTTAATGAGACGAGTTGAATGGTATCAAAATTGTTCGATTCTAATCAATAGTTCTCAATTGATCATGAAAAATAGTATGTGCGCCATAATTGGTAGCTGCATTATAATTTATCTTTTTAATTTGTATTTTTTAAATGACGATATTTTATGATCTGGTGATTGGAATTGAATGATTTTGGTACCATTTGATTCGTTTTGATGAGACGAATCGAATAGTACCAAAATCATTCAACCCTGATCAATATATAACACATTAATAGCTAAAATACTTAGCTGCGCCATAATACCCATATTCATCTTAATAATTAAATAATAAAGTTTAAAATATTTCGAAAAAATAATTAATTAATAAATAGTGAATTTTTTTTTTAAATAATAATAAAGAGTTAAAAGTATTTCGAAATAATAAAGTTTTGAGGTTTCTGTATCTAAAAAAATTTTTAAGTGTAAAGTATCAATTGTTAAAGTCTTTTTCTTTTGTTTCATTTCTTTTCGATTAACTGTTTCAATGTTTGGCGAATGCTTCATGTAGCTCCGAAGTAAGTTAACGTGCGTAACCATTAGTATAAATTTTTCACGGTTACGATTCTTAGTTTCGATCACGCTTCGTAGTACATGTTTTGTCAGTCATCATCATAGTATAGTCATTACGTTATACTGAAAGATTATGTGTAATATTAAATTAGAGTTTTTCCGATTTTACACATGTTAACTCTTACTCACTTTTTTTTTAAATATAGATCTTGAAATCATAATCATTCTTGGAGCGTAGTTAATTCTCGGAGTCGTCTTTACCTGAGTTCGTGGACTTTGTTGTCATAGTTGACATCGAAATCTTTGTTATATACTCGTTTCGACATTGTCATTTTCTGGTATTACAATTTTCTTTTGTCTCATAAGTCAAAGGTCTTGTGATTCTGTCGTCGGTCTGGGTATAGTTTTATATTGTTAAGGCAGGTGCTGTTTCTGATATTTGTCGTTTGGTGGTCTTGGCTATACATGATTTTTTTATTAGTGTAGCCTTGTTCTTCCAGGTTTCGTTTCGTCTTCGGCATTATCATAGTTATAAATTTTGGCATATGTAGAACTTTCTAGTAGAGTCTTTACAGGTATTGTCTGGTTGTCTAGTTCTTGCTTTGAGGGTCCTAGTAGGTAGTTTTAATGGGTCTTGATCTGATTTTTCTTATAATCAATTTCTCCTTGGTATGCCCTTTCTTGTTTTGTTTCACGGTTTTTTTTTTTAACGGTCATGGTATGGTCTTGTTTCTTCAGAAGTGGGCTTGTTTTGACGTATATTATAATATATGTATATATATATTTTTTTGATATTTATACATATGTGTTAATTTTTTTTTGATTTCTTGCTTTGCTTTACCAAGTTGGGTCTTCTTTATCTTCGAATAGTTGGTTCTTCTTGGCAAGTTTTCTGTAGGTAGGGTATGATTTTTTTTTCGGGTCTTCATTTTGCAGGTTCTGGTGGTTAAGGTAGTTAGTCAAACAACCTTTGGTCCAGTCCTTTATTGAGTCGTTTTAGCATTCTCAGAAGTGTGAGTAGTTTTCGCCGTTCTTGGGGCTTTGGAGTGGAGTGTAGTGTCATTTTGATTCTTCCTTGGTCTTGTTCTGTACGTGTTTCGGAGTAGGCTTGGTATTGTCTTCGTTTTTTTGAATTTGGTTATATATTTTCTCTTTTTATTAATTCCTTTCATTTGGGCCTTGTCTTCCCTAGTTAAACCTTGTACTTCTTCAGTTGACTTGTTGTATAGCATGTGGAAATTTTGACAAGTGTAGGTACAATAAAATTATCCTCTTCTTTTTATTGAATTCGACTAATTTTCTTGTTGGATTCGGGCTCAGTTTATCTTTATTGAATCTTATCTTTCTTTCTGGGGTCTTGGGCTTGAGCCTTGTTACTGGGGTGGTGCTATATTGATGAGTTACCATGGGTTGCCGTATGTACAATTTTTTTTTGATTTGGGTATGGTACCAATTCTGGGTCTTTTCTTCTTTTGGTTTATCTTGTTACGTCTGGTCTAATTCTTTGTTTTTGGTAAGGCCTTGCCGTCATAGGTTAAATATTTTTTATTCCTTTTCTTTCATATGTGGGTCTGGTCTTGTATGCCTTCATCGATCCTGGTATTTCTTCGTTGAACTTGTTCTATTTTTCTGGGTCCTAAAGCTTGGCGCTGGACTTTGATCCTTTACCTCATTCGGCTGGTTCTAGTTGTTCATAAGTATGGTTATTTTCTTTCTTTTTTTTTTTTATATATAATGGCAAAAGAAACTAATCATGTTCTCTTATTTGCCATGTTGAATAATTAATGAATATGGATAAAGCAATCAATGTGAATAAGATCATTAATGCGAATGAAATGGTTAATATGAATGAAACGATCAGCATAAGCGGACTGATCAACTTAGATGAAGCGATTAGTACTAGTGAGAAAAACAATGAAGAAACCAATATTCTTGATGAAGCTCTGCGTTTTCAAAACTAGAGACATTAGAGTTTGGAGTTTCTTTGTAATTTTGTTTCGGGATTGCACTTTCTATCAAATAAGTATATTTTTTTTTGTTCTTTGTTGGGATATTTTGGAGCGTCATACTAATTAATTTTTTTTTTTGAGTAGAGTCCTTAGCCAATCCTTATTCTAACTAGGCAGGATTATAAAATTGAAATCGACAGGGTAAAATAGCTTGGTTGTACACCGAATGTCCTTAGGCCAGGATCATAAGGTACCAGCGAATCGATTAATAGTATTGTATCGCAAGGAACTTCAAGGAGTCAGGATTCTTGTGGGGTTGGGCTTCAGAACTTAGGAAAAAGAGAATTCTTTCCAAGTTCTTCTTGACACCATTCAGAACAATGATGATAGAATCTTACCATTTTTGTTCAAAGGTTCAAGACGTGTCTTGATATTTTTCCTACAGCCGTTGGTCGCAGTCTTACTATCTTAATAAACCAAATTTGCGATTATAGTCTGTTTTAAGGCTAAATTCAAGAATGGGTGGGGTAATTAAAACATGTGTTAGTCATACAGGTCTGAATTTAAGATTAGGATGTAATTTGGTTTCGGTGTTTGGAGAAATATCGAATCAGGTAATGGAGACGGGTTTTAGGTAGATTAGGGAGGAGAACTCAGGTTTAAGGATGAATTAATTTAAAGTAATGGTGGTAGAATTTAGTTTTAGCGGGCTATAAGGGATAGAGGTTTACGGCTAGGTTTAGAGATAAGAAGTGGATGATAAGGAATGGATGGAGGTGGAGGACGGGTTTAGAATTAGGTTTGGAAAGGGTTATTAGAGGTGGATTCGAAAGTTGGATTAGATTTGGAAGCTTTGGATAGTTAGAAATAGGGTATTCGGAATAGATAGTTATAAGGATAGATTCGTGGTTGAGGGAAAAGGTAGATAGGTATGATGGAGGAAATCAGGTTTAGAAATATGATTCCTACAATAGTTGGGTTTAGAGCTTAGAAATTAGAAGAAAATTTGGTTGGGTAAATGTATCAAATTAAATTAAAGTATATTAAATGTTGCAGATGATCGTGAAATCGAATGATGATGAAATTTGGGGGTCTCAATTTGAAAATATAAACCCTACCAAAATCCATCTATACTCTTTTATTAATAACCCTAACCCTAAATCCTAATTCAACTATAAAAAAAAATTTAACAAAAAAAGTCCTAAAAATTTTTAAAAATCGTACATAAAATAGATTCAAATTTCACCATCATCCAATTTCATGATTATTTGTGATATTAAATAAAGAGATAAGTAAATAATAAATAATGAATAGTATGTATATATAGTGGGTACTGGGAGTTGAATTTGTAAAGTCGGGGTTTAATATAGTCAGATTTTAGTGAAATTGGGTTTGTGGTAGCAGTAGAGTTTGGATGAATTTGGAATTTGTGGGGTTGGGTTTAAGTGGATGTGAAATTAATATAGAATATAGTAGATTTGGGATTTTGTAAGGTTGGAGATTTGGTGAAAACCAAATTTTAAGAGGGTGAGAGGTTTTTCATTTCATCAAAATTTTCATTAATAAACTATCAAACTGTGTCTAAAAAAAAACTAAATAACTAAATGGGTGCTACAAAAGCAGAGGCTTCAAGTATGCCCTTTTGAACGAATCTCTTTCAATTCAACAGAAAAATACTGGTGCTACAAAAGCAAGAGGCTTCAAGTATGCTCTTTTGAACAAATCTTTTTCAATTCGACAGGAAAACCAAAAGCTATTACTCCTTGGTAATAGTCAGACGTAAATAAAAGAAATAATCTTTTCAAAAAGAAAAAGAAGGAGAGGATTCAACTTAATGTTTCCACTCTTCAATATTTGAACAATATTCCTGGCAGCTTTAATTTTCAAAAAGGAGAAGGAGGAGGAGGAGGTTCTAAAAGTTCTATGTTTTAAATGATTTTTGCCAGAAGGCACCAAAATGTTACAAGTAGTATAGCCTTCTTAATATACCACTAGCAACATAGCACATGGCGACAGGGATCTTGTAGGGTCAGAGAAGATATGAAGTGGTGTGGAAGTGGAATGTTTCCTCACTATGGCAGTTCGATATATTTTACTCAAGAACAGGAGTATATTTAGTTGGGCAAAGATATATTTTATTTAAGTATATTACAAGACTTTGCTACAAGACTATCTAAAGCAGTGTTTAAAATAGAAATTTTAATTTACCGGTACATGCATCTGTTATATAAAAAAATACTGGTTTAAAAAAAAACCCTTGCATTAGTAGAAAATGATGATCATCAGATCATTGGGGGCACATAGATGCACGCACCGATTACTTCAAAAAAATTCCAGATCATGCACCGTTTTGTTGCACCGTTCCAATTTTAAAATACCGGTATATGCAATATAAAAAACGGTAGATCCAGATTTTTATTATGCTATTTTATACACTGATCTAAAGGTTTCTGTGTCTAAAGAATTCCTATAGCTAAAAAATTGCAAGAAACAAATCCTTAAGTTAAAAAAGGATAAAAGCTAGGGTTTATATATCTTTTGAAAAGTAATTAAACAATAAAGTAATAAAACAATAAAACAATAAAGCAAAGTAATAAAACAATAAACCAATAAAACAATAAAAACAATAAAATAATAAAACAATAAAGTAATAAAACTATAAAACTATAATCTAATAAAGTAATAAAGTAATAAAGTAATAAAGTGATAAAACAATAAAACTATGAAGTAATAGAAACACTTAGAATATTCTAGTGGTTAGAATTTAAAAACCTGTTCTATAACAATATATACAAAATTTTGTGCTGAACAAGTTTACTTAGTCAAATTAAAAAGGTTGTCTTATTAAAATTTAGAGATTTATTTTTTTTTTAACTCATTTTTTAACGATTCTCTAAATTTTATTAAAACAACCTTTCTAATTCGTCTAAGTAAACTTGTTTAGTGTAAATTTTGCATATAGGTACAAAAAATTTTAAGACTTTTTTAAAATTTCTTAACCTAATTTTTTAAGTCTAAAGAATTTTAACTTAAATTGTTTATTTTTTTTAAAATAATGATTTGCAAATTTAGCCAATCAAATTAGAGTGCGATATACAAGCATATCACACCCATGCAAAGCATATTAAACTTCAATTTTATTATAATAAAATTTACAAATTTCTATTATTCTCTAAATTTTACTAATTGAAACCAACTTTTTGCTCTAAGTAAACTTGTTTAACTAAAAAATACATTATATTGGTATATTTTATTTTTCTTGAAATATATGTCAAAATGTTTAATTTTGAATTTTTGATAAAAATTTTTAAAATTAAGCATTCTTTTTTCAAATTTTAATAAATATGCTAATTTGATATATTTTTTGGTTTTAAACAAGCAAGAAGTTATAATTAATTAATAAAATTATACAAGCTACTATAATTCTTTAAATTTTACTAATCAATTTATACTTCCTACTCTAAGTAAACTTGTTCAGTATCCAAAAATACATATAAGTATATTAAATTCAAACTAGCTTGCAAATCTTGGACCAGTCTAAACAAACTTATAATAGAGTTTTGAGTTTAATATTATAAAACTTTTTAGTAATATAAATCTATTTTAATTTAAAATCTAGTGATTAGATTTTAATAATTTTGGGCTTGCTAGAATTTTCTTATTGAGAGGATTATTTTGGTAATTAAATTATCAAAATTGCCTTAGTAGTTAGGATTAGAGCTTTGATGTTAAAGACTTTTTTTCTATAGTTTTATTTATATTAAAGTTAAAATTAAAATTTATTGGTATTAATTAATATTATATATACTGGTAATTAATTTTTGTTTTTATATTTTTTATTGCTTTCTATAGTAAGTTTTATATTTTTTATTTATTCTTTAGGGCTTTTTTATTTTTTACTTTTTTTTTAATTCACATGATAGTATTTTTATTTTTATTTTTTTTAATCCATTTAATAGTATTGTTTAAATAAACCCTTGGATTATAGACTCTGTACCAAACTGATGGTCTTGTGTAGTAATGCATTTATAAAATAATTCTTGCGAACAATTTTGATTAACCAATAATATTTTTATACGTGACTGGATAACATACAAATATTAACCAATCACAATAAAAACCCACTATACTTCCTGTAGCGTGTTCATTATGTTATTGTTATATTCTATATTTAGATATACTCTAATCAATATAAAAAATATTTCATATGTAGTTTTATTCTGTCAAAGTGATAATAAAAGTGCAATATTAATCGATATAAAAAATATTTTATATGTAGGTTATATTGTTAAACCAATAAAAAAAGTATGTATAACTTGTAATGTCTTATTTTTATAGTCAGGTAATTATATAATATAATACGCGTGATGACTGTCATTTGAAAAGCACGATAAAATCCAATACATTATTGTTTATAATTGTTTATCTGGTATAGTACGTACAAATGCATTATTGTTAACCAATCAAATTATTTAAAATGCACAGACAGACAGACATTAAAATTTTAGTAGTATAGATATATAATTTTGGTCAAAAATAATTTTATAACATTGGTCAGAATTATATATTTTTGGCCGAAATTTATACCTGATACTTTAGTTGACCCTACCCAGAAATTAGCTAACTCTGGAAACCCCTAACTATTATATCTGCTAATCTGTGTAATATCCTAAAATTAATTTAATAGTTGATCATATATAATTTAAGACAAACAGTAATACAAAGACCAATAGATAAAAGCAAAAACTGTAAAATTTAACAAGCACATAGTTTACACTTGAAAGAACCTATATACAAAATAATCAGTAGTTTGGCGAAATAATCAGTTCACTTACATATAGCAAATCTTTAAGTAGCAGTCTTTAAACTGTATTTATTCTGAAATATAGAAGTTCAACTAACGACCCAAACTGCTAGTAATTTTCAATTTTAATATTCAAGTTTTATATACTTACTATCGCAAAATATCTCTTGTATAGGTTTACTTTATTTGTGTTAATTTAGTTAGCAGCTTAATTAGTATATCCTATTCAAGTTCATAACATTTATAGTAACTACTACTATTCTATTTGTGCAGATTTAGAGTGAATTGAAGTTTTCTCAAATATTATCTTCGAGGTGATTAAGTAATTGTACAATACAGAATCAATTAAAATAAGAGCTGTAATTGATATGTGAATGTTCTTATTATTCTTCTATTTATCAAATATTATATAAAAATTAATAAAAAAAATTATGAAAATACCATCAGTTCAGTCATCAATATTGGGTTGTATAAATAAATTATTAGAATAATTGAATTTGTTATCATTTGAGTAAAGATTTTTTTCGGCTCTATATTTTTTATTTTTCAAGAAAGCTTTTAATATAAAGAGTAAAATAGTTAATTTATTGAAGTTGAGTATAATGATACTTGACAGTTATTTGAGCAATCTAGAGATGTTTTATACCAGTTGCAATTCACACATTTGTCATAATCATAGGATCTTTTAAAAACCAAATTCATCAAATACTATCATGTACTCATTTTATGTGTTGAGTTAGTCCATATGATTTAAGGTTATTATTCTCAAATTTCATTATTGCATGAAATATTTAAACTTATAATAGATAGAATATGAATACATTCTTAAGTTATACAAAAAACAGATTCAATAAATAATAAGCTTACTTCTTTTAAAGAGTTTAAAGAGTCTTGAAAACTATGCAATACTCAACTCTACATAATAGCATAACGTGATTGTAAATTTCCCTTATCATCATATGCACGTGAAACTGTTCGTATACCATCTATCCGGATCGCTGAAAATTCTTCTCCAACCTTCTGAATGTTATTTAATCTATTAAAAGGAATCCACTCGATTACATCTTCATATTCTGTAGGTTTAAGTTGAAATTCTCTAATGCAATCATCTACATCCTTATTTCCACTTGTACATCCTTGTGTTGTTTTCTGAGGATCACATATTCGACACCAAGCCTACCTAAGTAGATTCTAAATCTATAAACTCGAATTGAATACACCGGGTTAATTATATGAAGCCAAACAAGAGGAATTGTGTAGTAGTAAATACTCATTTGAATAGGTTTAAACTAAAAAAATATTTTATACTAACCAACTTGATCTCTT